>JAHBCN010000736.1:0-155609 GCA_019359885.1 Listronotus oregonensis
CGAGGTATGTTATTACGGTGATGCGTGGGAGACTGGAATTGTAGGATGGATTTTGCAATTAAAGGTATATGTTTCTAATTCATATTTCTGCCACTCTTGATTCCACTTGTTTTTAATATTTTATTTTATTGGTGGTAAAAAAATCCTTCATTGATTAGTGTATTATCATGTTCATTTGAACTTAATGTTTTTCCTAATTTTGTTCAAGGGCGAATGGAGTGATCGCCCTCCCCCTCAGCGAAAAAAAAATGAATAAAACGAGTTAAAAATGGAAGAACGTTACTGTTGTTATGGCACTTTGTTAGTTATTAATTGAAAACTTCTATGTTGTGTATTGCATTTGGTTAGACATTAGGTATTTGTAAAAAATTATGTGGTCGCTCTAATATGTGGGCCTACCGCAATTTGCAGTTTACATGTGGAGCCATACGGGTGGCTAACCTGAACGGGGGACCCCCGGACCTCCTCTACGTTGGGAGGTATTCCAATACGAATAACCCCCAAGCCCCCGAGTATTCTTCCTAAGACCGCCTCCCCCCCCCCCGTAAGGATTTTCTGAATCCGCCATTGGTTTCGTTTCCGGTTTATTTCCGAATGCGACTTTGTCCACAAAAAATAAATATTTTATTGTTTGATTGGTAAAGCATTTTCAATATTTAGTGATAAAAAAGTGTAATAAATTTATTAAAAAAAAAAAAATAGATATGTTAAGACTGATTTAGAGTCAGTACTTATTATTATATTTTGGTGGTTTTGTGTTATGGCCCACTGCAGGGCATAGCAAAGTGCTCCTGCTTCTGCAGTAAAAATAATAAAATAACTATTTAAATTAAAACCGTAGCTATATTTTATTTTAAAACAATAGGCAGCTCTGCTAGTCTTAATTCTTTATTTAGAACCGTCTGTGTAAATAAGAAATTAGAAGACTGTTCTTGGGGTACTTAGATAAGTATTTAAAAAATTGTATTTTTTAATATCTTTTTAACATGATAATTGGGAATATTTACCTTTGGACACAACAGCATAGCTTCGTACTTATTATCATATATTATGGTTAAATGGTCATATGTCATATTATTTAAAAAAATTGTAGTGCTGTATATAACCATACGCAACAGTGAGTGGTAGAGAGTTCTTTTCTGTCCAATACGGTCATATTTCGTATGAAAGGTTGGTAAGGCTTATTATTAGTGGGGTTTTTTTGCATACAGCAACTTAAGCATGAATTTGAAGGCAAGATATTCTATTTTACACGATAAAGGAGGCTTAAAACTCTCAAACATAATTGCCATAGTGGGTGATAATTTTATAACTTCCAAGCAAATGCTTAATGCCTTATAAGCATATAAAGCATTACAGGCTACAATATATTATAGGCTCTCAAGCTTCACCAGATGACAGTTGCTATAAATTAATTATTAATTTTATAAAAGCTCTATACGTAAGTAAAGCTATTTCTTGATTTGCTCAGTGAAACGAAAATTTTCAGCTTTAGGCAATCAACAATTTAAATAACTGTTATTTGCGTGACATGGTTCTAAATAAACTCAATTGTTTGTTTTAAGGTGTTACCACCTTTTTTACATTCGTTTATAATATGATTTATTTGTTCTCTTCATAAAAGCTTAGAGTCTAGATAAATTCTTAAGTATTTAAAGCAATTTGAGACAGAAAAGTATAATCTATTTGTGATAATATTATTTTGATTATAATTTCTACTTCTAGTAAAAATTTCTACTGTGATTTAGTATTAGAAATAGTAAGAGCTCTTTCTTTTAAGCAATATGGTTTGGTTATTGTCTTCTACAGAGTATACAGCAATGTCATCAGCATATTGAAAACACCGTATCTGTTTGTCCCATATACGATGTAAATCATAAGAGTATAAGTTAAACATTAAAGGTGATAAGACTGATCCTTGACAAGTACCTTGGGGTGTATACCTAAGAGCAAGTTATATAATCTTTTTAATTGAAATTAACTTTTCTATTACTATACAAAGCTAGAATTGCTTTCATAATCGACAATGGAATTACTTAGAAAAATATTTTTTTAAAATCTTTAAATTTACATTTTCGTGTGCTTTTTCGATACATACAAATAATACACCAACACACTTATTTTCTTTAAGAGCCACTTGTATATCTGTTGTTAAGTTAGTAATTAATTCTGTTGTTCCTATTCCAGGGATGAACCCATATTGTTGTGGCGGCAGCAATTTATTGCGATAGAGCCAGAATTTTAACCTGTACTTGACAAGCCTTTAATACCTTTTGGTAATACATGACTTTAGGCCTCTGTGCCTATAAGCTTCAGAATATGTCGAATTCCTATTCTGTTTTGGTATAAGTATAACCAAAATAGGTTTTAATTGATCCGGTACATATCCCAAAATCCACATGTCATTGAATATGTCTGATAAATATTGTTTTGCAAAGTATCCCATATGCTGTAACATAGGATAGCACACATCGTCAGGATCTGGCTATGTGTTTTCTCTTTTTTTATTGCACTATCTAATTCAGATAATTTAAAGTTTTTTTTTCAAAAACCTGTCAGATGGAGTATAATGATATTTAGTTGAGGCATTTAATGGATACATTTCTGCAGAAACCGGTGATAGATTTTTTTGTATTTTTTCTGCGAGGTCTTTGGTTACATAAAAGAATTTTAGTTTTTTACTCTTTGTAAAGTAAAGTAAAGTTTAGGTGGCAGATATATATATATATATATATATATATATATATATATATATATATATATATATATATATATATATATATATATATATATATATATATATATATATATATATATATATATATATATATATATATATATATATATATATATAAATATATATATATATATATATATATATATATATATATATATATATATATATATATACCGGGTGACAACGAAATCACTACCCAGCCCTTCATTTTCTTGAATGAAAACATATGGCTTTAAAATTTTAGAATAACATATTATATTATAAGATGCGGATTTAGGATATTATAAAATATGCCTATCACTTCCGGTTTAACCGGAAACGACATCAACTTTGATTTTTTTAATGGAACACCCAGTATATTTTTCAAAATTTGGTTTTTAAGGATAATTCCTGATATAAAATCTAAATTATATCCTATACATATCTCTGCTAGTTTTTAAGAAAATGGCGATTAAAGATGTCCAAACTACCGCACATTATGCAGTTTTATGGGAAAACAAATAACTGCGTAATATACGGTCGTTTGGACATCTTCAATCGCCATTTTCTCAAAAACTAACAAAGATAGGTATAGGATATTATACGGATTTTATATCAGGAATGACCCGTAGAATCCAAATTTAAAAAAATATACAGGGTGTTGCATTTAAATTTTTGAAGTAACATTATTAGAAAAGTCAATTTTCGCAGCACTTCCGGTAAAGCCGGAAGTAGTTTTATTATGACCCCCACAGATAGGTCTTCAGAAAAAATTAAATTACACATAATAATTTTTTATATCATTTATTTGTTTTCCCATAAGACTGCATAATATGCGGTAGTTTGGACATCTTTAATGGCCATTTTCTCAAAAACTAGCAGAAATAGGTATAGGACATAATATACATTTTATATTAGAAATGATTGGTAGAACCCTAATTTCAAAAAATATACAGGGTATTCCATTGAAAAAATCAAAGTTGATGTCGTTTCCGGTTAAACCGGAAGTGATAGAGACATGTTATAATATCCAAAATCAGCATCTTATGATTTATTATAGCATCCTAAAATTTGAAAGCTATATGTTTTTATTCAAGAAAATAAAAGGCTGGGTAGTGATTTCGTTGTCACCCGGTATATATATATATATATATATATATATATATATATATATATATATATATATATATATATATATATATATATATATATATATATATATATATATATATATATATATATATATATATATATATATATATATATATATATATATATATATATATATTTATATATATATATATATATATATATATATATATATATATATATATATATATATATATATATATATATATATATATATATATATATATATATATATATATATATATAATACCACCATTATAATGCTACAATATATATATTTTTTAACTGTGTACAAAATATTTAATATGTTTTTGGCTCACATCAAAGGCGGCATAAAAAAACATTTGCTTAATTTATTTAAAAATTTAATGCTTACTCAAAAAATTATATATAAAAAAAAATATCTAACAATAACATTGGTCTTATATTTCTTAGCTAGTAAAAGCTATATACAAATAAATAATTTTTTAAAAATGTTTTATAGGAAAACAATTATAAAATTAATTTTAAAATATAGTTAAATATTTAAGTCATTAAAAATAAAACTAATATTACCAATATGTGCTATAAATTTGTTTTATCATAATGCGATAAAAGTAATTATCAAAGTAGTGCTCAAAATTTAGGATCTTTTATAACATACATAAGATTTTATAACTTTTTAAGAAAAGCTTTAAAATAATTTATTTTTATTATGTTTAGTTAAATTACCAAAAAGTCCTCATTTTTTAAATTTAATATTTCTACAAACTGGCGTTTTAAAATTTGAAATAATCATTTGCTGCTCTATGAGAACTAATCACTGCCCACCCTCATGATCGCAAGGGCTCATATTTAAAAGCAATGATATTGTCTTGAAATAAAAAGTTTACATTCTTACTCTTAAAGTACAAATAATTTTTAATAGATGTAATAAAAGACACCAAGAAACAAATTAAATATATATTTTAGTTTTCTTTAGAACCTTAAAGATTTTAGAATTTAAGGAATTATATAAAATGATTTAAACGTCTTTTTTATGATTTTTAAATATTGCTTATTTATTTTCTTTTTTTATTACTTACAATTTTATATAGGTATTTTTTTTTTAATAGCTGTTGCAAATATAATTTTAGGCGACCATATTGTCAAAACTTTAACGCCAGCTTTAGACGGCATATTTTCTCCAATTTATTGTACCAGTATTTTTTTGCAATAAATTGGAGCTAATATAACTTGTTTGAATTTATGCTATTTGAGTAAAATCTAGTGACATTTTATATCAAACTGGTTTTGCCAACCTGTGGTCAAGTAAACATAGTACAAGTTACTGTTTTTTCTACCTTCGCAGTGATATTTTTATATGAAAATTAATGTTATTTTGGTGTTTTTCTGTTTTTTTAATTAAAAAATAAATAATTTTTCTATTTATTATAAATAACATTAACGGTATTAGTGGATGGTAATCCCGAATATTGTTACAACTCATTTAGCTTAAATATGTGCGTGCAAAATGCACCGCACAAAATATGGTAATTGTTTAGAATTGCGGCCCCATCTATTTTTAGACATAAGAAATAAAAAAAAGGATCTTGACATGTTTTTTTTTTTATTTTGTATAATTTTACGGCGGATTTACAAATCTTTTTAGAAAAAAAAACAAAAAAAATATCAATAAAATGCATCCATTTAGGTTTAGCAATTTTTAGTGATATGTTTTATATTCTATGAGTAAAGACAAATAATTTCTAATTTATTTTTTTTTTTTTTTTATTAAGAAAAACGAAACGAATAATAGACATTTTTATTTTTTTTAATCATTTTATTTTGGATAAACCTTCGAAATAAAAATATTTGACCACTCAAAAAAATGTAAACATGTTGATTTGTATCCTTAAATAAATACCAAAAATGTTGGTAAAATACTTTCTTGTATTAAAAATTAAAGCAAAGACTTGCGGTGTATTTTTAATAGTTAAGACCAAAACCAAAAATATATGTGTCTATATTTTATACTTAATAAATTGCGCTGACAGTTCGTAAACTTGATTCCGTTAAGTTTAATACGAATTGCATGGAAATAAAAAAGGTAATATTATTAAAAAACTCTAAAAACGATTTTTATTTCTCTCTATTCGGGTTCATTTAAAACAAATCCAAAATATGTCAAAAGCATGCGATGGACACATTAAACCCTTCAGCAGGAGATAAAACGTATTATATTTCGATCTCACCCGCTTTTTTAACAACGGTAATCACTATTACGAAATGACATTTTTATGTTTTTGTTTTAATGCAAGTGTTCGACCACAAATTTAATCCTTATTTAACAACATGCCGATATTACGTAAAAAAAACAGCAATAAAAATTAAAATCACTTAAAAGTTATCAAAATAATAGCTATTTTAAAAACTTTTTTGTAGAATTTAATTTAACAATAATATTTTCTTCAAAGTTTTTAAACTCCATTTTATTTAATTTAAAATTTAAAAACACGAAAAGCTGGTAGTATCTAATTCCTATTTCTTGCTTAACTAATATACAAAATATTTCAGCTATTATTATTTCCTAAGTCAACTTGCATTCTACTTAGCAAAATGCGTACCTTTTAATTTAAAAATAAATAAAAAAAGGCAATTAGCTAAAGTTTTGAATGCATATATTGCCTTCTTCGTGTTAGCTCAATAAATTTGGTTAACACATCTCTTTTAAAACAGTTCATATTGTACAAAAGTGTACATTTATCTAAACTAGTGTGTAATGAAAGTGACTTAAAAAGTGTAGCAGGGCAGGCTTCCATTGAAATGGTGATTACAAAAGTGATTGGTGAATGGTATATTAGTAACATAGCTAAGTCAAGATAACATTTAAACCCTTTGTCCTCGTTCTTTTAAAGCAGTTTTAATCGTGGCAATTAAAAGCGTCAATTCACATTGCCGGTTTGTGGGCGAAAACCGAACATAACACCGTCGCGTCGGTGAAAATTTCTGACCGCGCTTGAAATCTTAATCTTTGATTCGTTCGTCAAAAAATGTAAATATTTTCGAAATTAGATTGAAAAAATCTGATTTGTTTTGTATTATAAAATAATTTTTATATCTGCCGTAACGTCGGCGTATTTTTATTCCGAAGTTCATAAACTTCACATTTAGAACGGCGATTCGGGTTTAAATAAAAATATATTTTTTTATTTAATTCAAGTTAATTTTTGCGCCAAAATCAAGGAAAATTTTGTAACTTTTCCTTTCCTATAATTTGTTAATTTAAGCCCTATTAATAATAATGCAAATTTATATTGTCAGTAGTTTGTAAGTTTATGTTTCAGATCTTTAATAACTTGAAACATTAATTATAAGGCTATCAATGCGTATCACACCATATTTAACGCATTATTTAATTGCATATTGTTTTAAAATAAAAACCGGTGTTCACTTGCTCTGCTCTTTGTGTCATAAATAGCAATAGTCTTTTTACAGGGCGTCCAAATCTTAATTTACACCCATGCATTCAGTTCATCTTTAGCCGACAGAAGAGCTTGTCGGCAACTACTTATAGAGTGGAAGGCAGCGATGACCGTTTCCCCTCTACCCAAAGTGGACTCCACCCCATTTCAAAGATTGCTATTTAAATAACGTCTTTACTTCAAGAACCATAGTTTGTTTTCCTTTTGTATTATTTAACCATCTGTAACAAAGAAAAAATAGTATAGGAAAGCTATTATATTATCCAGGCAGATATGGAGATACGGTATCCATTTTGCCTTATTCACTTTGCCCGAGATCGCCAATAAATAAATAAATAAATAAATAAATAAAAAAATAAATAAATATATATATATATATATATATATATATATATATATATATATATATATATATATATATATATATATATATATATATATATATATATATATATATATATATATATATATATATATATATATATATATATATATATATATATATATATATATATATATATATATATATATATATATATATATATATATATATATATATATATATATATATATATATATATATATATATATATATATATATAATATATATATATATATATATATATATATATATATATATATATATATATATATATATATATATATATATATATATATATATATATATATATATATATATATATATATATATATATATATATATATATATATATATATATATATATATATATATATATATATATCCACGGAAAAGGTGTTGAAGAGAAAAAACTTTTTCATTTTTGATTTTATCGAAAAAAGTTACTCTTGATAGAAAATTTTGCTACTTTTTAGAGTAAGATTGGGATAGAAACATTTAACCTATTTTATACGGGGTGTTCAAAAAACTGAAAAAACTTAAAATGGTACAAGAGTAAAGTGCATTTATTTGAGATATATTTGAGAAGATATGGAAATAAGTTACAAGGAAAAGTTGTTTAAAATTTAAAGGTAGTCTCTAATACCAGTTTTCGAAAAAATCGGCCTTCTTTTATTTATTGGTAATTAAATTTATTTTAATATCAAAATTTTTTGTTGTAAAGTAAGCATTTAAAGCTGACGATACTACGGCTAATGAATTATAAAAGCGAAGTGTCAATTAAGCATGTCACTATCAACGCCTACTAATACAAAAATGAGTTTTTAATTTGGAATTAGGTAATTGATAATAAAATAATTTTCATCACAAATTAATAAAAGTAGGCCAATTTTGTCGAAACTTGGTATTAGGAACTATCTTCTACTTTTAAACAACTTTTCCTAGTAACTTATTTCCATATCTTCTCAAATAAAAGGAACTTCACTCTTGTACCATTTTAGGTTTTTCAATTTTCTGAACACCATGTATAAAATATGTTAAATGTTTCTATCCCAATCTTACTCTAAGAAGTAGCAAAATTTTTAATCAAGAGTAGCTTTTTTCGATAAAATCAAAAATAAAAAAGTTTTTCCTCTTCAACACCTTTTCCGTGGACATAATGTATATATATATATATATATATATATATATATATATATATATATATATATATATATATATATATATATATATATATATATATATGTTTGATTTTTATTTGTAATTAAAAAATAATTGTACTTACCACAAGAATAGGCCTAATATTCATTTTAACAACACAAATTATTATGTTTTAAAACAGCACTTTTTTCTTTTAAAGAATAAGATTTCTCGATCGCACACATTCCGTTTTCATCACTTTTTGGTACACTTGCAATACGGTTCTTGAACTTACAACATATCGGCATATTTTCGGTTAAAAACAAACAAAAATGTCGTGGCGGAATCGGTAAGCTTCTTTGTACAACTGACTTTACGCATAAAGTTTGCTCTGTTGCCAATTGTTTTTTAAATTTTTAACTGGGAGAACAATTGTTGAAAAATTATTAATTTTTTTTATTTGTAGACTAAAACATTAAAAATTTAGTTTATTTTATTATCAAATGAATCTACTGATAAGCGATTAAGACAAAAGTTTCCAGTTGTTACGGTTTACAGAAATAACCGCTTTCAAAGTGCATGACTTTAACATCGTTTAGACAAAAATCTGTCAAGTTTTGACAGAAATGTCATATAAACTTTTCGATTTATTTTGAGCTCCACTATCGCCCATTAAAATAATGAGCATCATACTTTTTACGCCCTGTATATATATATATATATATATATATATATATATATATATATATATATATATATATATATATATATATATATATATATATATATATATATATATACTATCTTTTGGCTCTATCCAAAGTACTATATAAAACACTACTTATGCACTACAAACAAAATACAAATTTGTTAATAATAATAAATTTATTAAGTTACAAATATTGGCAAGTTAACTTACCACTATAAATTTATATTTTTCTTTCAGAAATAGAATTCACGTCCTCGTGGCACCATACAATGCAATATTTTTTCAACGTTTGCCGCTGACCGAGTCAAGATGGCCGAACGTTGCCACGATCGGGGTCTTCATTTTACCCGGACTTCATAAACAAATTAAGCCATTTGTCTGAGGGCTGATAAACAATTTTAAGTAGGTTTTTAAGGCACTTTAAAAAATTGTGTAATTGTCTTTGAAAGACCCCTAAACATGGAAAAAAAAAGGTGTGGCTGAAGGGTAGCGTCCCCCTACCAACCTTTTAATTAAAAAAATTCAAGAGTTGGTAGCCAGACCTTGACTTTTATGTTTAGAGGTCCTTTAATAATAATTATACAAATTTTTAAAGTGCCTCAAGAACCTACTTAATTACTAATTTTAACTAACCAGAATATTCTTTGTTTACTTAAATTGGTAGAGGCGTAATTTTTTCAGCTAGTGTTAATATGTATCAAATAGGCATGGGTTAAGCTATAGGTCCAGATAAAGTAATAACTGAAAAGCTATTTTATTGTTATCTAATACTTTTTGTTTACTAAATTGGGTGAAAAAGTATATTTTTCTAGTGGAAAAACTTAAACATCATCAATAAGAAGTATTGATAGATATAGGTCCCAATAAAATAAAAGTTGCTAACTTAAGTTAAGCAAAAAACTAAAAAGGCAATAATCACAAGTATATTTTATAGATATTTAACATTTTTTATTTTCCTAAAGTTGTAGAATAATAGACTTTTTTAACAAAAAGTACCCAAACAGTGTAAATACGAATCCATATAAGTGCAGGTTAGTTAGACGTCAAAATAAAATTAAATTTATTAATTTTGGTTAACTGGCTACTAGCTTTGTATAACTCAAAATCATTCGTATCTAAATTTTATTGCAGCTTGAGGAATACCTAATTTAAACTTGTAAAACAAAAGTTTTACTCCTAATGTATGAGATTTTCCGATTAGTTTAATTTTACTAAAATTAATTTTTTAGGACGTAAACGATTGATCGGGGTCTTATAAGACCCTAGGATATAAATCTTAAGATTAAAATTAATTCAACTATTAAATATGTATATATACATAATTTTATCTTAATAGAATAGATAAATTACAGATAGATCAAAGATCGACAATTAAAAATTAAAATGTGTAAAAATATTGCAAAAAATTGTAGCCTGGGGTACAAAAGACCCTGGTCAGTCCTACGAAAAAATTGAATTAGCAAATTTCAAACAAATCATGGTCATTTAAGATATTTATTGTATCTGCATGTTTGCATAATTTACATTTTTTGAAAAGATATCACGATTCCAATACAGAAAAATTCCTATTTGTATGGTTATTTGCATCCAGATCCAGTAGGTGTTAAGTTAAAATTTAAATTGGTTAAAATCATCTGGTAACCAAATTAAAATAATGTTTTATTAATTTCCAATTTAGCTTAACTCGCAACGTCTTTTAGCGGAGAAAGTGGCCGATATACGCTTTCTTTTGCTCTTCAACTTTCCCATACCGCTGTTTACTTGCACTTATTCTTAAAAACCTGGCCTGTAAAATGTCCAAGCAAAATGATTAGTCTCTTTGACAATAATTCTTTTTGTATATAAATATTTCATTATTAAAATCTCAAAACGACGGTTTAGCCCTCGTACCATTCTGCCAGATCTGCACTTTTGTGTTAAGATATTATAAAAGAACCATTATACAAGTTTTTATAGTGCCTCAAATACCTATTCTAAAATGTCTACCAGCTCTTCTACTATAATAGCCAAACTTTTCAAAAGTAATTTCCAACATTTTTCTTTCCAGTCAACATAATAATCGACCAAATAGAAAATATGATTTAGTTTAAAAAAGTTTTAAATACAGTCCAAATCAATATTTGAATAAGCTACAAAATATTTGAAGACGCTTTTCCTAACTTTTAAGGTTACTAATTTCTGTTTTAATAATTTACTTTTTTGCAATATTTAAAATATTACGGTCAGGTTATCGTTTTTGGCTTATTTTTATATTTTATGTTTTATTTAAGTAATTTACTTTAGCAGTAATATAAAGGGCCAGGAATTAAAGTTATACAGACAGAAAATTGTTAAATGTGTTTACTTTATATTTATTTTTGATTTTTTTATGCACGATGTAAATATTAAATAAGCCAAATCCAAACTAATAATTTAGCTAGTTATGGTTAATTTTTTTCATATTATAAATTATGGGTAATTAGGGGACTGCTTATTCTTTGCCAGTTGCAAAAGCTAAATATAGTTTTAAAAGTAATTTACTTTAGCAATAATACCATAAAGTAGGTGGGATCATAAGATAAAAAGTGTTTCATCCCAGGTCTTGGATTAATAGTTTTGGGGTGCGATTTAGCTAATTTATTAAAGGCGGTTAAAATCAGCTTACGTTAAATTTGCATTGAAAGTTTGAAAAAACACTCTTTAAACAGGTGTTAAATTGCTGACACGTCTTTGACCTTCTGTTTTGATCCTGATACTTGATATTCTAGCGTAATAATGGTAAATGTATATTTAGTTATTACGCATTAACTGTTAGTACAATTACTAAAGCAAATAAATTATTAGCAAAAACGACAAAAAAATGTTTGGTTTAGAGAATGGAAACTAAAAATATGCTGTTTCTATTTGATTTTTCCAAATATTGCGAGTTTATTTAAAAGTGTTTGTTATATAAAAAAATCTAGTAATTCGCGACTAACATCAGGCAGGTCAAAACAGTGTAAAACAAACTGTAAGTTATCATCTGTTTATTCTTAATCACACATAATACGCTATAATATGATCCAAGCTTATTTAAAAAAATGTTTTTAGAGCCATTCTAAATGCAAATGTCACATTATTATATATACTTAAAAAAATTATTTTAGTACAAACCTAATGGGATATAAAAATACATTAAAAAATAATTTTAAATGGTTAAACTGAAAATCGCAAATATAAAGCTAAGGTGAATAAGTTTTTTATTTTTTTATAACAGCCCACGGAAACTTGTATGAAGCCTTAGTACTTAGTTCTCTGAGTGCTGAATTTTTAGATATTCAACCCGTTTACCTACTTGAACTACTACTACTGGGAAGTACTTTCTAAATTTTTCCTTTTTGCCATTACGACCATTGATTTAATACATGAAATTTTTTTATAACGTCTATTTTTAATGATGTTTAGTTTTTTAAGTGAACATTAATGTAAGCAAATAAGTTACAGCTATCCTAATCACAAGCCTAAAATTTAATACACCTGTGCAATGACAACCATGTTTTTGTTTATTTTAAACTTTTATTTTGTGTTGAAGACACAAGATTTTTTTTTAAACTGAATTTAGGTAAAACAAATCCTGCAGAAAAACAGCATAAAACATGTTAGAACTTGTAAAGACATGAGTGTCGTACCGAACATAATGAACGTTTTGATTAGAATTGAAAATTTTTGATGAGCAAATAATTTCTCCTGCTAAGGCCATTAAAAGATTATTGCTGTTCTACTGGCAAACGAACAAAAAAAAAACACCTAAAAGAAGGGTAAAATAAATTGTAACATCAAGGTTTTGATTCCTAATTTTGTTATTTTTAATTACTTCCGTAAATCTTTAATTAAAGTAATCATTTCTTTAACGCTAGTAGGGGAATTTTTTTAAATTTTGTAAAGGGTTAATGAAAATTATTTAAAAAAATTACTACAGAAAAAAAAACTATTTAAACTAGTGCTATATCTGAAACAAAAACACTGTTATTAAATAAAACTTTAATTATTTGTTTTTATGCTTTTAATTTAACTTGTAATAATTGTCCTTATATTAATAAATATTATGTTCTACAATACAATTGTAGCCACTACCCCCTCTGGTTTACTTTGGTATTTTTATTTAGTTAAAAAAATAAAGCACATATATGTTTTAATTATAAGATGTCTATTTTAATATGTCTATAATAAATAGAGCTACAATTGAATAGTTAGCGTCTATTTTGTACATTTTTTTATTGACCAAGAATGTTTTATCAATTTTTATAATTTTGTTAAGATATCATAAAAAAAAATAGTGTTTTTTTTTATCTTGAAAGTCACGTAAGGCTTTTCTTGTGTAAAGTGCCTTTTTTTATTTTTTAGACCATTTAGCCCTGTGCGATAGCTTTTCAACTAGACTTAGACATTTGTTACTCGTAGTTTTTTAACTAACTGACATTTATGCTGTTACGCAGTTTGGGTAATGATCATCTAAACCAATTTGGGGCCTAAAAAAGAAAATATGTATTTTTAAAATACGACACACGTGAAGGTAAACATTACGCCGATTAAAGCTATTTTATATTTAACATTAGGGCTTTATTAGACTCAAAGCAAATAATACGTACTTTGACAAGTTTTAACATATTTTTAATTGGTTTTTTGTAACTGCAAGATTTGATTGTTATAAATTATGTTTTTAAAGAGCTTGAGTTTTTAAGCGTACTTATTTTTTACACCAAATTTGTTTTTTCCGTGCAGGAAATTATTATAACATAATCTGGCAGGTACAATATTTACTACTATGCTTTGTTTGAACAAGTTATTACATTCTGAAGTGAGTTGTTTTACTGTGTAAATACTGATTTAAACTATATTAATTTTTAACTAAAGGCAAGTTTAAAGTGTGTCATGTAAATCAGCATAGATGAAAAATTATTTGACGCACTCCCGGTATAAATAGGATTTTTGTAATTCAAAAACGAGTTGTGCGGGTTCTGGCAGGAGTGGATAAAAAATCTCACTGCAGACCCTTGTTTAAAACACTTAAAATCATGACTTTACCATCAGTGTTTATATTTAATTGTTTATTGCTTATTAAAGAGAATAATTTTGCCTTGAATTCAGATTTTTACAATTATAATACCAGAAACAAACATCATTTGGTGATACCATTTCATCGACTCTCCAAAAGACAGCAATCTGTTAATTTTACCGCCATTAAACTGTTTAATGTTCTGCCAGATCATGTAAAGGACTTAAATAAATTTAAGCATAAGATAAAGAATCAAGCTTTCTATAATTATCAAGAGTTTTTGACTTATAATTTTTTGAATTTTTAATTTGTATGTTTGCATATTCTTGTCTTTGCGTGAAATGCTGTGTGTTTTGTTTGTTTTTTAAAGACCAGATAGTCTTTTTATATTTAATGTATGTACTTTGTATTTATTGACAATCATAAATGTATCTTGATACGTAACGTGTGCTAACAAATTTATTTATTTATTTTATTTATTTATTTATGTGTCCAAAAAGGTTTTTTACTAAAAAGCTGCAACACGCGTCACGGCATAGTTTTAAACGCGCGTTAAATAAATGTTTGTATGTCTGTGGGCTTACAATTTATAAACCTACGATACACCTTTTTTTGCTTGCGACACTTATCGCATAGTTAAGTTAAAATAGAGTAAAATTAGTGGTTTTTTATAGGATACTTGTAATAACCTGTTGAATTAATAACAATCTATGACTACCAAAGTAAATTTTATTTTTTTAAATTTTGTTACATACCAACATACCACTAACAAAATATTAAATTAAACAAAATAAAAATGTTTTAAAGATCTGCTTTAACGGAATTTTTATTAGCTAATTCTTGAAAAGTATATAGCACAAATACTAAAATAAAGTTAAGACCTTTACTGACTCAAAATAGTTTATGGTTTAAAGCTTTTAACACGCTCATCCATACACGGATTTTCGTTTTCATTACCACCCCATTTTCAAGAAACCGCTTGCAAACTTAAACTGAGAGCATTTCAGTGCCTTAGATATTTGTAAAAAAGTTATTTTTTGGGGTTTTTAGATTTACTATGGCAAATATAAATATATGAACTAATTATAATTTATTTTGGTAAACTATATTTTAAGATTTATATTGAAAAATAAAACATTTATTTAATTTGCGTAGAGGCTACCTAGACATTATAATTAATAATTATTTTACTACCTCTATTCAACTTACCTATTTTTTAAGATATACTATATGTACAGTATAATGTTATATTGCCTATTATACTTGCCTTTTTTGTTATTTGTTTCGATTTAATGACTTTACCTATTAAACGCTACCCACAGTGAATTATAATATATTTTTATATTTAATTAAAAAGCCTTTTGTCGTTTGTAATTCTCTAAAGCAATATGTTTGTTTTTATAACAAAAATATAAATTAACCTTATTTTACAAAAACAAAACAAATTTGACAAAATATGCAATAGGCATAACCTTAATGTTTTGAAGGGTATAAACCCAAATATTAAATACTTTTAAAAAAATAACAAAAATTAGCACGGATAATATTTCAGTTTAGAAGAAAAATATATAAAAGAGGTTAAAAAAAAGTTTTAATTTTGATAACTCTGATAGATTGTATAAATCATGCGCGTATCCAGCAAAATGTAGTAGGGAATTTAATTTTGGGTTTGAAACAAGCAAACTTGGGCCCAAGTTTTATATTTCTAAATGAAGCCATTCAAGACAAAAACACCTTTTAATTTTTAAGAGTACCTAATTTGTATATAAACTAAAAAAGCATTAATTTTTCTCGACATGTTTTAAATATTTGGTTTAAAAATTATGACAAGCTCTTACCAAGTGCTATATTTTGTATTTCTCGGTAAAGAATTTTTTAAGCTGCAGAATCACAAATAGGTAACGAAAATCCAATAAACATGTTTTTGTATGACTTAGGGACTAAAAAGATTGAAGATCTTAAATAATGCCGAAATGCTAATTTTTTGATGTTACAAGATTTTTCTTTTGGAAAAAGATGTAAAAAAGAAAATTGTTATATTACTCTTGAGTTAGAAAAGTAGTATTATTTATTGCCGTGTATTAGCAGTAAATCAACTATATAATGGTAGTTATATAAAAATCAAAAAGCATGTGATCGGTAATAGGTAATCATTATTGTCTTTTAAACTAAAATGCTTTCATACAATTAATAGTCCAATCATTATAGATTTTTTTTGTAAATAATATTAACATCTGACTGCGCCATGTCTTCCGGAATAACCTGTAGATTACAAAACTCAAAAATCCGACCATTTTTTTTTTCAGTTTCTTTTTTTCACAATAATTGTTAAAAAAAAGGCCTTTTTTGTTTTTTTTTTTTAATATAACACAAAGTACTGGCTTTATCACTTTACTCATAAAAGACCGTTTGTAGAGAATTCAAAAACCTACAAACCGAGAAAAGCCGGAAAAACGCTTAAAACAGACCTCTTTTTTAAGTCCTTCAAAAATTCTTATCTCCGTTAATTTTCAATATTAAGGGCTGATTTTTTTGAAAATGATAGTTAATGACATATACTTTGAGCTGCCAAAACATGAAAGTTGTCAAATGAACAGTTTTTATTCAATCGCACTATAAACAAATTAGGCCCTTATCTTGCAAGTGCCGTGAATATTAGGCAAATGGCCCGATTTGTATTTTTCAAAACGGCTTTTTAAAGTTTAGATTAAAAGCTACAAATTATATATCTCACATTTTTATATGGGGTTAGAGAACATTTTTAAAAATTCTTGTGAACATAGCGCGTCGCGTCGGGCGAAAATTCGCGACCGAGACGTTAGGGGGCACCCAGCAGCGAAGGAGAAGCGAGAGACGGGCTTCGTGCATCGGGCGCTCGACGGAATTTTCGCTGGACGCGCTAGGTTCAGAAGTATTTTTAACATTGTTTTTCAAACTTTTATAGAAATGTAAGATAATACAATTTGTAGCCTTAAATCTCCACTTTAAAAAGCTGTTTTAAAAATTCAAATCGGACCATTTACCTAATATTAACGGCACTTGCAAGATAAGGGCCTAATTTGTTTATAGGGCGATAGAATAAAAACTATTAATGCGTCCATTTTTATCTTTTGGCAGCTCAAAGTATATGTTATCTACTATCATTTCCCAAAAAATCAGTTTTTAACATTGAAAATTAAGGAAGATGCGAATCTTTGAAAAAGAAGTCTGTTTTAAGCGTTTTTCCGTCTTTTCTCGGTGAAAAATAGTCGAATCGCGATTTTTCAAAACTTATTTTGTAAGTTTTTTAAATTTTCTACAAATGGTCTTTTATAAGTAAAATCATGTAGCCAGTACTTTTTTTTAATAATTATTGCATAAAAAAATAACCTGAAAAAAATTGGTTGGATTTTTGATTTTAGTAATCTACAGGTTATTCCGGAAGTCATGGCGCAGTCAGATATCTGTTAACATTAATTACAAAAATGACATTTTTTTGCTATAGTGATTGGACTATAATATTAAATAAAAACTTACACACAACCCATAAATTTCAGGTATTTGCAATACATGGTTAAAAGTAAAATAAAAAAAAATAGCTTAATTTTATTTTCTATTACATGTTTTTGTCCGATTCGACTTAGAAATAATCTTGATTTTATCGTAATGGGTTCAACGGACCCACGGATTCAAATTTGGCGACCCAAAATAAACATAAGTACGGCAGTCTGGCCTAAACGGTTTTTCCAAATTTAACCTTAAAATAACCTTGACACTGACCGCCATTCATAATACTGAAATATGCTATGGTGGGATCCCGAGATCGGACAACTTTTTTTGTGTGTGTCAGTGTATGATGAGTTTAAAGCAAATTTAAATAAAACAAACAATAAATATTTTTTTTTGTTTATAGATAAGGCTAAATTTTCTACATATTTTCTGATATCTTGTTTACATGCCAAAATAAAATAATTTAAAAAAAAGTAAGTTTTTTTTTCCATCTGTCGCAGAAAAATCAACTAAGGTAGTTGATTTATTTTAAAACACGATTAAATATTTGATTGTTTCTGGGATGATTAAAAAAGTTCTTTTAATAAAAATATTTAAAAAAAAACTAATTTAAAAAATTGATCAGGTAATGTATACTGGGTAATCGTTTGCCAGAAAAAAATAACTTTTTTTGTTTATTTTTTTTTTACACCTTGTAGCAGATGTGAATAGGTATTAATACTGCTAACCTTTATTTTTATTATTATAAATTCTGAATGAAAGGCAACTTATGCCCATAACGACTGAACGCTTTTTAAATAAAAAAGAGGGTATTTTTTACGAAATTTGGTTTACTACAGACCTACCGCTAAAACAATTGGCATTAGTTTGCTGTCTTTTAAATTTAAAATAAAACTTTTACTTTAAAACTACAATGTTTGCCATAAAATATAACTGTTACTAAAACAGTTCTACCATTAAAAGACATAAAGCTTATTAGGCAGGTAATCTATTAGCAAGACAAACATGGGGTAACATAATACAATATTAGTTCCTAACCCACCAAATAACTCTGAAACGAAGCTTCAACAACGGGTAATATTTGCAAATCTTGTCATAATGATGTGTTCAAGCTATAAATTCAGATTAGCTTTGCATTTAATGAAATAAATGCTAAAAATTTAGAGTCTATGAATGTTGTTTCATTAATCGAATTTAAGCGTTGAACCAATTATAGCCCAAAAGAAATTGGTATTTACCACTGGATTTAGGCGGGTATGATTGACTTTGTTTCTGGCGTTTTATTTATATAATTTATATCAAATTTATAACCAAGTACTACCATTTAAAACCAAGTATTACCGCTGTTAATACGACAGAGTTTTCAGTAGTTCGCCTAAATTGTAGGATTAATGTAAAAAATCAAGAACAATTTTAACAAAATTTAAAGTCGTCCATACAATATTTGCCCTACAAAATACCCAAATGATAAGATTATAAAATAAATCTGACAACAATTTTTTTTTATTTAATAAATTATTGTTTTTTATAGTATTTTACTTTTTTAAAAATGTATGTTAATTTTTTTATTTTTTATTTATATATATATAGGGTGTTAAAAGTATAATGCTTACGATTTTAAAAGGTGATAGTGAAGCGCAAAACAAGTCAAAAAGTTTATATGACATTTTTGTCTAAATGATATCAACCTTACAAACTTTTAATGCAATTATTTCTAAAAAGCTAAGCAATTGTAATTTTTTGCCTTAATTGCTTATTAATAGATATATTTGCTAATAAAATCAACTTAAGTTTTAGATGTTTCAATTTACAAATAAAAAAAAATTATAATAATTTTTCCCTAGGTAAAAATTTAATAAAATAATAGGCAACAGCGCTACCCAGAAGCCTTGTGCGTGGAGTCGTCAGTTGGACATTGTTCAGTCTGTGGCGATATTTTTGTTCGTTCAAAAAAAAATAATAAAAAAATATGCCGATATGTTATTAATTTACTCGGAAACTAAGTTCGTCAGAGTAAGGCTTGTGTTGAAACTAGAGGACGACATACTGATCAACTTACTTCAACTAAAATGTAGCTGTTTTCTTTTTTATAATTACAGACTTTTTGTTTTTCAAACAAAATAGAAAAGTTCGGTTTCAAACATATTAATTTGTGTTTTTAAAATGGTTATTTAGCCCAATTTTATAGCAAGTACCATTATTTTTTAATTACCAATAAAAACTCCAGATAAAGAAGCCGTTACTATACAAATAAAGATCCCTTTAACAAAGTATAAATATGTAAAACCTTGCACAAAACGTTCGTCGTTTAACTCGATGTGATGAAGCCTACGCGGTGTTGCCAAACTTTTGAAACTTTGAAAAGCCATATTTCTAAGACAATTGGGTATTATCCATATTTTTCAAACAAAGCGAAATATACATAAATTCCTAGGGATCGGTCCCCAGATAAATTTTATAATCTCACAAGTCCGAATAACAGAGCCAGTACCGAATATTTCAGGTAAGAAAACACAGGTAAAACGGAGAAGTTTAAAGGGACTGCGAAACGACTTTTCATTGGTCGTGACGTCATAGACCGTACAAGTATGATTGTTTACATATCGATTTCATTTGTTTCCAGCTGTGCTGCGTTAAATCTCGGCAAAATTAGTATTTTGTTTTATTTTGTGGCTTAAATAAAGTATTTTCGTTCATTATGGCTAGCGAAGGATTTGTCAAGGCTTCTACAAACAATTTACCCACTGTGGATATGTTTATGGTTATGGATTACATTAAAAATGACGAACGTTTTAATTCAGCAGAAATCAGAGGTGCAAAAGCTGCATTGTGAGTATTTATTTTATGTGTTAAATAAAATAAAACATCTTTTTACAACATATTTATACTAATAGATATGCCAACTTTACCATTATTATAAATAACTTAGTATAAACAAAACCCATATTTGAGGTTATTATAATCGTTGGCAGGTTATGTTCAAGAAAAAATAAGTAATATGCCTATTTATTTGTTTTTAAAAAGGGCGTCTCGTGAAGAATATGGAGACAGTGCTGTTGGATATGTCGAGCTAAAACGAGAGGGTAATCTATATACTGTGCAGTGCAAGGTTTGCCCAGAGCATAGAATACGTTCGAAAAATTATGTTGTTTGCTTAAAGGTGGATGAGGTCGATGAAAGAGTTATCAGCGTTGAATGCAGAGACTGTGCAGCAGCTGCAGGTAATTAATTTAATATTAAGCATCAGTGATGTATATTTAATTTATTAACAAATGTATTTTATTCTTACAAAAAACTACTTTAAACCTTTCACAAGCTCTTATTTATAGTGTGTATTTTGTATTTTTATCTTGTTAGTCAGTGTCCAGTACCTTTTGATGTATTTATCCACACGTGGTGCCAAGCTTTAAAATATAAAATTGTATTTTGATTTTGTGATTTGACATATGCACATTACAATATACTGTAATATTAATATAAATAATGTAATTTTTATTTAAAAGTAATATAAATTTTCTTTTACAGGTGGTTGCAAGCATGCTCTCGCCTTCTTAATGTGGATGCACCGCCGGACAGAAGAACCGTCACCAACTGAAGTTAGTTTATTGGAAAAAACCAAGGCTATCGGGTGTAGGAACTTCCTTAAAATTTACCACAGCAGCAGAGTTTTCGAAGACAACTGTTAATCGTCCCATTTGTGATGTAACTTCATTTTGTAGGGAATTAAGCAGTGTGGCTGAAAGCAATAACTTGACAGGAAATTTGCTTAAGTATACATCTGCTACGTATGAAGATGCTTTCGAAAAATTGTCATTATACAAGTTAATGATACAATTTAGAAACAAAGGTGGAATAGAGTGTGAGGATTTTTTTACATTTGCTACAGCACAAATGAATATCTCTCTTTGTACCGAGGCAGAAAAGAGAACAAGAGCCCAATCAATAGCACCATTATGGCATGAGTTACGATTTGGACGAATTACTAAGCCCAAAATACTTGAGGTTGCTCATTGCAATACTCCAGAGGGTACTTTGATAGAGTCTATAATAGGATCATACAAAGTGAGGGACTCCAAATTTATGAAGAGGGGAAGAATGCTTGAAAAAGAAAGTGTTGAGGTGTGTGGAACAGCAAATGAAGTGTGTAAATTTGACGAGTGTGGATTCTTCACAATGCCTTTGTTTCCTGTCCTTGGAGCTTCGCCTGATGTGCTATATCAAAAGATTACGTTGTTGAAATCAAGTGTCCAAGCAGCGAAAAAAATATAAAAACATATATTAAAGACAATAACATCACAACTAAATTTAGGGAGCAGCTTAATTTGCAGATGTTATGTGCTAATAAAAAAAGGGTTTGTTTTGTGCATGTGCATCTCCGAACTTTGAAACATCAAACAAAGTGCAAATCTTAGAGATTGATTTGGATGAGCAGTTTATAAATGAGCTAACATTGTCCAGTGTAAAAGTTTGGAAACAATTTGTATTTCCAAAACTTTTTAATAGTTGTCAGTAAATGATTTCAAAAACCATATGTGTTTTAATTTTCCTAATGGATTAACACGTTTTATAAAAAAAATGGGAATAGATGTAAACTTTAATTATAAATATATAATGAGCTATATAAAAACTCCTACACAAAGTTTTGTTATAAAATATCTGGTAATAGTACGAGAGCTGGTGAACAATTTTGAGTAGGTTCTTGAGGCATTTTGAGAATTTTTGTAATTGTCCTTAAAGGACCCCTAAACATAAAAGTTAAATTATGGCTAAGGGAAAGTGGCCCCCTACAAACCTTTGAATTTTTTTAATTTAAGGGTTGGTAGGGGAGCATTATCCTTTAACCAGAGCCTCACATTAATGTTTAGGGGTCCTTCAAGAACAATTACACAAATTTTCAAAGTGCCTCAAGAACCTACTCAAAATTGTTCACCAGCTCTCCTGTTAGTTCGACAGCTAGTAAACAATTTTAAGTAGGTTCTTAAGGCATTTTAAAAATTTGTGTAATTGTCCTTAAAGGACCCCTTAACATAAAAGTCAAGGTATGGCTAAAAGGTAGTGGTCCTCTAGCAACCCTTGAATTTTTTTAATTTAAGGCTTGGTAGGGGGCCGTTATCCTTTAGCCAGAGCCTTACATTTATGTTTAGGGGTTCTTTAAGGACAATTACACAAATTTACAAAGGGCCTCAAAAACCTACTCAAAATTGTGTACCAGCTCTCCCATTAGTTCGACAGCTAGTAAACAATCTTGAGTAGGTTCTTGAGGCATTTTGAAAATTTGTGTAATTGTCCTTAAAGGACCCCTAAACATAAATGTCAAGATCTGGTTGAAGGGTAACGACCCCTTAAAAAACCCTTTTTGTTTTTTTTTAACAGGGTTAGTAGGGGACCGCTTCACCCTTCTACGGCTAGACCTTGCTTTATACACACATTTTTAAGTACCTCAAGAACCTGCTCAAAATAGTTCATAAGCTCTCCCACTATTACATAAATTTGTAAAACTAACCTAATTTAAAAAATGAATAATGGTATGTTTTCTATACTATTAATTCAATATAATAATAAATGCAAAAACAAATCTCATATATGATCAGGATTTTTTCCTACCAAGAAGATACATTTTATAGTTTCCCATTGTTACCTATAGGCAACACTGGGGCGTTTATTTAAAAAAAATATATAGAGAAATACATGGAAGTTAAACCTTATGTACAAATTCTTTTACTTACAAATTAAGATATAACAAAATAAATATGCCTGTGTAAACAATGGTCACTACTAAAACACTTAATGTCTACAACTTTATTCCTGTTTTATGATTGGGTTCTGCAATTATTAGTCAAACCACATGTAATTTTAATTACTGTGGATTTCAGTCTGAGCAATTAAATTTAGTGATTAATCACGGAATGGGGCTTTAAATATTGGAATTCTCTTATACGTCTGATAACTCTCTCAATATGAATCCTTAGGCTAGCTATCCTTTTGCTTTCCATAACTTCAGCACGAGTGGGTTTTGTGGAAGAAGAAACACTGGGAGGTCTGACCAAATAAGAGTTACGTTCATGCAGGTATTTAGCAATATCTTTAAAACCTCTGTCAGCCATAACACTTGATCCAGCAGGTACTTGTTCCAGATACCCACATGTCTGAACTAACAATGAATCGCTGATCCTTCCCCCATATCCGCTTGATATATAATTAATAAAACCATCTGGTGTTGATGATACTAAATACTTTAGCGTATTACATTTTTTATATTCCGACCAGGTAAGAGCCTGCTTTATTGGGTCTGTGGGTTTTTCAATTTCTACTTCGAGACAGTCAATAATAGACTGAACATTAAAATATCGAGCTCGAAATGGAATTGGCAAAAAGTACTTAATCCTTTCACTTGGTAGCCAAAAAATTAGTGTGCTCAGATAAGGTTCTATTTGTAGCAAAGTCTTTCCAAATATTTTTGATGCATTTCCAGTGGACATTCCAAACATGTGGCCCAAACGTTGAAATGAATCATTTAATTTAATTTTCATTAATGTCAGGTAAATATTGTCCTTTGTCAAGTTTGTTTTGGCAGTCAACAACTTCACTAAATGTGGTGCAGCCACATATTTGGTACCCCCAAGTAAAACTTTTGGATTCTGCTCTTGTTATATGATATGTCACACTGATTGCCTGCCTTTCATGTTCATCTTTATCATCCAAGTCCATGTCACTACTTGCTGTACTTGTACTTGGTACGAATAAGCTTGACTTATTCGTACTCTCACTTTCACTGCTGCTACTTGCATGAAATAATAATGTTTTAACCCCTTCTACTTTCTTAAGAGGTGACGTAGCAGTATCTCTATACGAAACATGGATCGGAGAAATTGCCAAAATGTAGGATGCAACTTTTGAATTATACACTGCACAGATCTGCTACGAAATAAAGGCCGAACTTGAATGCCTATGGATTTTTGTTCATTTAAATTGCTGCTGGATTCCTGCTGCATTAATTCCACTACTTCTTGCATCTGAGCCGTACCTAAAAAAATTAATACAAAATGTATAGCAGAAAAATTGTACCCAGCAGTGTAAAAACTTACTAGTTAAAGATGATCTAATGACTGATCAACAAAATGCTGCTCCTCTTCAGTTAGAGCATCTAAGACCAAGCGTTTTCTTTCTCTTTTCATACAAAAGAACGTTCAGGAACATGACTTGGTGGTTTTTTCGATCTGGTTGGCAATTAAAAAATATGTGGAACTACTTCCTGCTTCAAATTATTTTTCCACCCATCATCTTAAAACGTACATAATTTTCCATGCCTTCCAACTAAATTAGAAAAAATATACTTAAGTAGGTATTCATGTATTTGTTAATTATAACCTTATTTTTTTAACTTACATTAAAAGTGGTCTTCACAACAGAAAAATTCACTTTTTTTATTTTGTCATATCACGTCTTGCTGCTTTAAACCATCGTTTCCTACGCTCATAATCTCCCCAAAGCACACGTACAAAAATTTTGTTTGGTGTACTTCACAGACGTGCTCTTCGCAAAGGGGCACAAAAACACCATTTTCTATGTACTTCCGGACACATTATTTATTCAAACAGCTGTTAATGTTTCTTGATAGTAACTGCACCCTAAATTTTTTCGACTGTAACCACGTAAATAACGCCGTAATAAAATTTAAACTCGCTTTAAAAGGTGAAAATGTCATTTGAAACACGAATGCGCTTTACTCTTTGTACGGTCTGTGACGTCAGACCTTAATGACCTTGAAGAAAGCTCGTTTGGCGCCAATTGTTTGCGTTTGAATTTTAAACGGCTTAAGTTTTGCTTGAGAGAAATGTATTTTTATTATTTTTTTTGAGGTTACTATACGATTTATATGCATATTTGCTATCATTTTATATGTTTTCTAAAAAACGTGAAAATACCCAATTAACTTTTGGTCCTTGTTCTTTTGGCTTTTTTGATTTGTCTTGAGCTCTACTCTCGCCCATTAAGGGGTTACATGAGTTTCACGGTTTTATAAAATTATTTTTTTATTATTTTATTAAATTATACAACATCTCTAGAATATTGTCCTAAATTTTCAAATTGATTTGACTAATAGTTTCGGAGATACAGCCTTTAGAAGTCGAGCGCTCGGGGCCAGCTAGGCTAAGCGCGCCGCAGGTATGCCGGAGCAGCTGCTCGTCTATTGTTAGTTCGTTCTTCTTGTCCATTTCTTTCACTCTCTAAGGGCAAGTATTAGCATATGCGGAGAGCTTTCGAAAACTATTTCCAATCACGAACGATTTACGACATCAGCCGAAGTCGGCCAAAGTATTATAACTCAAAACTTCAAACGCGTTTATCTCGAACTATGTTTTCAAATTCGGTTTGCAAAATTTCTCGAGAACTACTTAATCGATCTTCATAAAATTTTACACAGATCTTCGAGATAAAATTTAAAAGGACTAGGACAAAGAATTTTTGTTTTTTCAATTACAACTATTAAAAAAAAATGTAGCGAAATATTCACCGAAATTGTAATATTTTTGTAAAAAGTTCCGCCAAAAATCCAATATTTATTTTTTTTCCTTCGTCTAAGTCCTAGTTTATGGTCTTATCTAAAACACATATTTTTTATTTACTTCAGATGATTCTGTAAGAAGTTTTTCTGCCAACGCGGACGCACCTTTTTCCCGAGGGTTCGCCGGAAACGACGTCACAATGGCAGAGTTTTTAATATTTTTTTTGCAAAAATTTCAGAACTTCTTTGTCAAATATGTATCTTTATGACAGTACAGAGTTTGAATTAAAAATTTCATTTTTTACATGAAAAATAAATTGTTGAAAAAAGGCCATTTTTTCTCCGACGAAACCCATGTAACCCCTTAAAATCGTGAGCATCATACTTTTTACACCCTGTATAGTAGCGTAAAATTTTACGGAATATTTTATTTTAATAGAAAAGTAAAAATATAATGATGTATTCTCTTTTATTATGTTATAAACGATCGTTAGTTGACTATTTTATATTCTAAATTTTTATACTATGCCTATTTTTTAGTATTTTTTATTTAACCTATTAAAGGCGGACATGCTATTAAAAAGCTTTATAAAATTTTATTAGACGGCACAATTTTTAAATATTATTTTATTTACGGGCAGGCATTTGGTGCACCTTGCGTCACTAAACTAATTAATTTTAATATGTTTTGGGAACATATTTATAGAATGCCGCAATACCACTGACATAATAACCAAAGGCAAAAATTAATTACTTTATCGCAAGATCCATTACCGCATGCAGCTACACATTGCATGAATTTGCATATTTTGTGCAAATGAACATGCATCAAAATATTTTTTTTATCTAACAAATATTTTTTTTTTGTATATAAATCGAATATAAAAAGTTATTTATTAGTTTTATTAATTTGTACCTTTTTGGGTAAAAATAAGTATTCTCGAACTAAGGCAAATATACCGTATACAGTTTTTTTTTCAAATTCTTTAAAAATTTATTATATTTTGACTTACTCGTTTTTTGTTATAAGTCAAAAAACGCCAAAAACACATAGGTCAAAAGTTAATTGTTTTCAAAAAATGGCTTTTAAAAGTTTAAAAAATTTGGCTACACCGGCACCGTGCCCGCTTCCTCACATCGAGTCGAACGAGGAACCTTTTTTGCGAGGTTTTACTTATTTACACTGTTTTAAAGAAATGTTTACTTACATACTGGCGGCTGGTGCATGACAGCTGTAGAACCTCAAAAAAAAAATAGAAAATAATATAAATTTCTTCCTGGAATTAATTCTAATATTTAATTTGGAATTAAATATAAGTAAAAAACATTAAATTATTGTTTCGCTTATTTCCTTTTTTTTTCTAAAGTATTTTTTCTACTGTTTCTGGGGTTTTAATTTGCAATTAAAAAATAATCCGACTTACTACAAAATAATGCTAAATATTCATTTTAAACACACAAATTTTTATGATTTAAAACAGCACTTTTTTATTTTGCTTAAAGAATAAAAAGTCTCCAATTATAAAAAAAAAGAAACAGCTACATTTGAGTTCAAATAAGTTGCTCGAATTTCGTCTGCCTTGCCTTAAATTTAACATATCGACATATGTATTTTCGACCAATACGTACAATACACTGCTGACCGGACGGGCTGCACTTCTGGCTTGTGCTGTTGCCAATAGTTTTTTTAAATTATTAACTGGGAAAAACATTATTATTATTATTATTATTATTATTATTATTATTATTATTATTATTATTTGTTAATTTTAAAAAAATAAAACTTAGTTTATTTTATTAGCAAATAAATCTACTAATAAGCGATTAACACGAAAGTTGTCAACTGTTAAGATTTTCGGAAATAATTGCTACCAAAGTTTCTAACTTTAATATCGTTTAGACAAAAATATGTAAGTTTTGACACATAGGACATATAAACTTTCTGACTTTTACCCATTAACATCGTAAACAAGGAGATATAATGAGTTAAACATCCAAAAATTCGGCCCCCACGTTACTAGTACTTGGGCTCCATATAAGCCTTCGTGTGCTTTCACAAAAATTAAAAAAAAAAAACAATAAAGAGCTGGGCCACGTATCGTTGCGACCGACCCCCTTGCATAAAAGTTGTGGCTATTATGACTTCTTTAATATTTACACGCCTTTCAGCACCATGTGGTGTTCCCAAAACATTAAAATTTTTTGTTATACCACTAACTTTGACGATAACGAAAGCAAATTCACAGTAAATGCAAATTTAGGGCATTTATGAATTTTTATTTTTTTGCAAAGACACAAAAAGGGTTCTTTTTTGTATGAATTTATGCATAAGAAAAAGCAAAAGTCTTATATAGACATGCTACTATAGATATACGTAGACCGGTCCATAAATCTTATAAATACGAATACACATATAACTGATCCCCGATTCGTTTTGATTGATTTATTTATATATTGATTCTTGGAACCTATTCTTCCAATAATACATTGGTCTTTCTGTATGATATTAAATTTTGTACATAAACGCAAACACGCAAAAGTAATAAAGCTTCTTTTTAAAATAATAATTTATTAAAAAAATAAAAGATAGAAAGTGGGTTGAATTTAAAAACAATATTCTTATGTCGCTATATAATACAGCCGCTATTTCAATAAAAATGAAGTTTCAAATCATCTGACATATTGTTGTGAGGATTTTTGGTAAGCATTTTATATTTTACCAAAAAGAGTTTAATAATATACTAAAATTGGGATAAAAATATGTATTGCTATGTATTATAATTACAAATCCAATAGGTTATATCTATTAAAATTAATTTGTTGTTTCTTACAAGCCTCTATCATTGATCCTTAACTAATGTTGATTCTTACTTTTTTTTACATTAGACTAAACCACATTTAAAGTGTTTTTTTTTTACTTTTAAGAAACTTACCTAGCAAACACTGTTTGCTAGCAATGTACATTTTTTACATTGGCATTTATGGTAAAGCATTACCAATTGGTGGCAATATTATCCCAACATCTTATACTCATTAAAAATGTATTTCTGAATAAACACTTAATTTCCAATAAATTTAACATGAATGCGTATTGCCGGCAAGCAGACAAAAATAGCGGCCTACCAATTATTATGATTAAATAAAGTATACTTTTTTGTTACTGGCAATCCAATATTGGCTTTTTAAAGGCAGCCGTTACAGAATATTTATTTTTTTTAATCCATTTTATTAACATTAGCGACTAAATAACATTGGGATATTTTTTTTTAAGCCTTTTATTTAAAATATGCCAGCTGGATAATATTATGTTATGTTTTTTAGGCAATTCAAAGGTAATATTTTTTTTGTGACAGACCATGCAAGTAATATTTGGTGAAAATAATAAGTTTATAACGCATTTTTAAAAGGGTAAAAATAAATTAACCAATAAAATTTATCAATTCCAACGACTAATAGCTATTTTTCACGATGATATTGTTTGTTTTTGTTTATCTGACTATTTCTTTTTAACCTGTGGTAAAAAACAGGTAATTAGAAAAAGTTTTTTAATAAACGAAGTAAAAAGGGACTGTATGCAAAACTGACCTTGGATTGTATGTGAATAAGAAAAATTACTTATTGAGAAGGCCTTTAAGTAAGTAAAGTATTAAACCAGTTTAGTTGTAGTATACTGGAGATCCATCACATCTTTTAAAAACAGGAATTTTTCATTTTTAATATTTTTACCTGAAAGTAAATGTTTTTAATACTAATTTACCTGAAAAAATGCGTGTTTTGCAAGTTTTAACCTCACTTTTACATAAATGACATTTAAGTGCAATAATTAGAACAATGGATAGAACAGCATAAAGACACGAGTACCTATTTGTGTTTATAAACTTATTTTATATGTATTTTAACCTTTTAAGACTCTTTATGTTTATAAATTTTATTTTCTGCGCCTAACTTACTATCAATATATGTCTTTAATTAAGAGAGAAATTAAATAAAGTATAAAATATTTTAAGTTTTGAGTGTTTCCAATGGATGTGATGAAACGGTAAAATGTTTTAAGAATTTATTTCTTAGTTAAGGTGTTTCCCTTGATAATTTTACACACAAGATCGCTGTTGCTAAAGTCAGTTTATAACGGGACATACCGCACAAGTTTTGGTTTTCTTTAGATGTCCAATTTAAATATGTTATATAATGGGGGACTTCTGTCAAACTGTAGCTGTTTAAAGACCAAATATCTTGAACATTATGCCACTTATTCACGTAAAAAATAGGTTTCATAAGTACGGTTTCATAAGTACGGTTTCGTAACAGTTTGGAGCTGAATCACTTTTTTAAAAACAGATATTTTTTTATGAACTGGAACAGATTGTACCGGTTTTTTTAAACCCGTTTCTACCATTTCTATAAACCTAATACAAATTAAACAATAATTTTAATGTTAATTTAAATTTTCCATTAAATTATTTTCATATTTATATAAGTTTTTTAATCAAAAAAAAGTTAAGGAAATCTTAAAAAGTTTATTTTGTCTTTAATCTACATTAGCCCATTTTTCACATTTTTGTCCCTTATTCCTTTACACGCGTCAATCATTTGCCCTTAAGTTAAAAATTTAGTTTTACTTAATAATATCATTATAATAATAATTAAAACAATAAAATTTTTGTTAAAAATCGTATAATGCGTCATTTAAACATATTTATACATAGTGGTATTAATCGAGACACCATCGAAAAGAAACTAAAATAAATAACATTTAACTCATAGATAACCTTATAATGTAAATTTGCCTGCAGTACCAGGCTATTGTTTTGTACAAAAAATTACGGCTTAACTAATTACTTTGCAAAAAAATATTACATTGGATATTATGTAAATTACATATCTCTATCTGTAATTATAACAGAAAATCCATCACTTCTTTTTAATATAATATCTCCTTGGAGCCGAAAATCTTCTTCACCTTTTACTGACAAAATTCTATACTTTCTTAAAATACTTGCGAGGATTACCTTAAGTTTAAGCATGGCATATTTGCGACCTAAAAATAAAAAGAAAAATTAAGTTGTTACTGTCTACCAAATTAACCTATAGTTTATTTATAAAAATTATGCTTTTTGCTAATTTTCACGAAGAAAATAATTTTTAACAAAAAGATTATTGGTACATTAAAAAAAATTAATTGAAAATAAAAAACTGTTTCAGTTACTATCTAAAATAATTAAAAATAACTTAACGTATTTTAACAGTTTTAAGTTCTTTACTAATACAGTTTACTTAGCTTTGTTGCATTACATAAAAGACATATTATGTAAAACATAAACAAAGTTTTGTTAAGCCTAAAAAGTGACATTTTTTAATATTTGCTTACGAGTTAAGTAATTTATAAAAATCGACTTCAAAAAAAAAAATTAACCCAATAATATTTATAATGTATTCACACTTAATTAACAAAAAATAAATTAAAAGTAGGTACAAAAAAAAACTAGAGGCATGCAACTTTTTTGTTATCGGTGCCTTTAAAGCCATCGTTTTTATTTTAATTATATTTAATTTCAATATAATTAATTTAATTTTCGATAGCCCTGCTTTGCTTTGCTGACCTTAAAAAAAATTAGGCCCCCAATTTGTTTCATATCTGCTATTGATTTATTTTTGTTGTTGGTCATATATAAAAAACATTATTTTTTAATTTTAAGTATTTTTTTTTAAGTCGATTCAAGTTTTTTATATGAACCTTTTATTTTGCAACTTTTAGTTTTAAGTAAAAACCCGGATTTTTTGTATAGTAAGAGTTTAAAAATTTTGCTATAAGTATTTAGATTTTGGTTTCGGCCATTTTAATTTTTTTAAATGCACTAGATCTTGACCAAGGTTTCAAGATGTTTTTCCTTTGACACACCATCCGTATCTTGTATCAATAAGCCAGGCTATTACACTTAGGACTGGTACTTTCATTAACAGATAACTTTATTGTCCGGATAATTTCCATGGTTACGATTGTCACAACAATTGTTATTATGGAAATTATCCGGAAAATAATTTTATCCGTTAATGAAAGTACCGGGCCTTAAACGTATTAGTCCATATCATGACAACCGATTTAATAAAACGTTTGCGTTTGCCTAAACTAAAGTAAATGTAAACCAATTAAAAAAGTGGTCACAATAGGGTTAACAGTTTTGAAGAAATACGTGGACAAACATACTAGTACATACGTATACCTATAAAATTTTGTATACTTGTTTGAAGGCCCCGATAGATTATCATATTATGTAAATATATTAATGTCCGCCTGGTATATTATTTGACAAATAATAATATTATGTCAAAGTCAGTTAATTAAGAAATATTACCCTGGGGCGTTATTAAAAAAAATAACGACCTAGGGCCTACAAATTTACCAATAAATAAACAGTAAATTATCTTCATTTAAGCATTTATTGCGAAAATACAAACATACTTACACAATGTACTTATCATAATAAAAATTATTTTTTAAAGTAAAACGTATAATTTTAAAACTGACCGGAAAATTCCACATTTCCGTACCCCACCGTAGTTGCTGTGTTACTTGAATAATACTTTTCCCAACTACAAGGGAAGCATTAGCCAATTTGGAGCTTTCACTATCATCCACGTACCCTCGTGCTACCAAAGAACTCTTCCAGCCTCCTACCCTCATTAAGCTCTCGGAACTACCTCCCGCATCAGAATGAATTGTTGCCGCTGTACGTCTTAAACAATGACCTGTGTACGCCTTAACATCAGGTAAACCCAAATATGTAGCAATCTTAAAGGGTATATTTCCAAATGTATTTTTACACATCGTTCATCATGATAGCACAAAAAAACCTATCAATAGGTGCACTTTTAGGTCGCAAGGACTGTCACTGTCATCAATAACCAAAAAGCTCCTTGCTTGCCCATTTTTACTTTGTGGAATGTCAATAAATATATGCTGACCCATAACACGCACATCGGAAAACTTCATTTTCACAAGCTCGTCTCTTCTACAAGCTCCGAATACACCTATCACTAATGCAACTTTATCTGCCAAATATTTTTCAGTCGGCGCTTCTTTCAAAAAAGTTATAACTTGTTCGCGAGTCAGAACCTTCGACTTTTTAGGCTGATAATTTCTCCCAAGTTGCTTTAGAAACTGTTGCAGAGAAATCAACTTTTCATTACTTCTTATCTTCTTATAAACTATTAATTCTTTACGTAACATTGAAAACTTTGTCCAAAGGGAATTTAAAGAATATGACTCTGACAAATCTTGAAAATTAGCCATCAAAACGGTTTCGTCCACACGGTCCACGCAGTGTTCCGTCAGCCAGGCCTCAAAATGGAAATATTCTTTCTCGTAAATCCGCCTAGTTTTTTCTGGCACAAGCACATGCTCAGCTTGTGCCACTAAAATATCTTGGAAGAGATGGGTATTTTCCACTACTTCGGACATTTTCATGCCTCAATCGCAAAATTATTTTTTATACATACATACTAATCCATTAAAAATTCATTTAAATTTTTCTCATATAAGGAATATTTAGTCGGACATTAAACGTTAAAGGCACCACGGGTATTAAGGATAATAACGCTTTTGGTCAACGTATATCCCTCGGGCCAAAGGCCCTCTGGAAACACACCATCGACCTCAAGCGTTATTATCCTTATAATACCCTTGATACCTTAATAAATATAACATTTCAATAATTTTAATATATACGTGTTGAATCGATAATCTTCTGAAATGCAGAGAAAATTTCAGACACTGCTTATCTGACGAAGCCAGAAGTCTAACTGAATTGTTAGGGCTTTGACCTTGCTCTACCGCAGTACGGCCTTCGATACGACCCATTTCATTGGTCTATTTACTTGACGCACGAAAATTATTTGAGTTTATTAAGGCGGTGTTGTCACGGTTTTAAGGAAAATTTACTGCCTAAATTTAGCTTTTAATCATTTTATAAAAATTTAGAAGTACACACACACACAAGTACGCTTGTGGCTATATGTGTTTCAGCAACAGATTGTGACCGGTATATTTTATTAGCTTACATTAACTTTTACTTAGAAAACCGTACTTTACGGTTAGGATACCGACTAATACACGTAGGTGTAACGGCCTGGCTTATTATTACGAGCTACGGATGTGGTGACAAAAAAAAACATTTCAAAATCTTAGTGAAATTTTAGTCTATGTACGAAAATTATTAATAACATCTTTAAATATTTACCACAAAACTTTTGCTACATATAAAAAAAAATATCACTTAAAACTAAAAAATTTATTTAAAAAAATTAAATTACCTTCAAAAAACTAACCCACATAAATAAAATAATATTTTTTATGTTACACCAAATTAACCAACAAAAACGAAATCCAAAGTAAATACGAAAAAAATCAGGGACACACAATGTTTTTGAGGTCGGCGCCAACATTTAAAGAAATTACTTACCACAAATTAAAGGTTGCTAGGAAAGATGTCTTTTCCATTCATATTGATGTTGGATATTTTCTTTTAATTTTAGTTAGGGTTAACATTTAAGAGCTTTGCTGACACCGATCTCAAAAAAAAATGTTAGACCCTTATTTGTTTCGTACCTACTTTTGATTTCGTTTTTGTTAATTAATTTAGTCTATATAAATAAAAAATAATATTCTATTTTAGGTTTTTATATAAGTCAAATAAATTTATTTTTAATTTTCTTTAATATGTATAAGACTATTTATCCTGCACATATATTATTATATACTTTATTATATACTAACCTACACAACTTCTTGGGCCTGCGCTGAATGGAAAATATGCATAATAATGTCTATTTTGACATCTTTCAGGCAAGAAGTTATCTGGATCAAATACAGTGGGATTGGTCCAATAATCAGGATGTCTATGGGCGATATATTGACCAATTAGTACGGTTGTTCCAGCTGGGATGATATAATCGTTTGTCACTACAAAAATTATTTAAATAAGCAATAGAACCAAAAAGTTACACGTTTTAGTTTTCTAAGAACATTTTTTTTCGAACTCTAAGTAGTATTCTGCGATTTTATTTATTATTTATATATATATATATATATATATATATATATATATATATATATATATATATATATATATATATATATATATATATATATATATATATATATATATATATATATATATATATATATATATATATATATATATATATATATATATATATATATATATATATATATATATATATATATATATACCAGGTGATTCCTAAGTTGACGCTTTTTTTTAACTGTGTATAAAACTCGTTAAAATAAGCAAATTTTTTAAATAACATTTTTTCAAAAACCTGAAAATAACAAAGCTACATAAATTTATTTGAAAGTATGGCTAGTGCGGGTCTGAACATCAATAGATAGTTTATTTATTATTTACGCTTGTTTTTTGTGTTGTTTACCACGCCGTGAGTCAGTCGTATTGCTCTTTTTGGACGACGCAAGGATAATTTTAAATCATTGTTAAATCGCGAAAGTGGCACAATATAAAAACAATAAATACGTGGATATGTACTTATTTATGGAAAGTGTTGTTAATCTGCAAACGTTGCTTCGAGATTGTACGCGCGACGCGACGGTTTCTCTTGTGGGCTTATTCTGGATCCAAGTATTTGGGTCATTGCAAGTCCGGTTGGTTTAAGTAAAAAAAAAAGTGTGGAAAACATTGCGGGAAAATCACGTTTAACGTATCCAAGCACCACAGCCCAAAATTCTAAGTGTGAGGTGACAACTTACGTAGGACAGGACCGTGTTCGCCACAATAAATGAATGTAAGTTAATTATTTTTTAGTATTTTGAAAAAAGTTATTTAAAAAAGTTGTTTATTTTAATAGTTTCTAGATACAGTTAAAAAAAAGTGTTAACTTAGGAATCACCCTGTATATACAGACCGCGACCCTTGGATAACCTTAAAGTAGATTAATCTAATTTTTTAATAATAAACAAAAAGTTGTATGTGTCAGCTATCTGAAAAAAATCAGAGACTATAAGGAAGCAAAACACATTTATTATTTATTTAATTTATTTATTGTTACTAGGAAAACATCATGTTACACAATTTAGTCGCATATTCTAGTTCGACATTAGGTTAACCTCATGTATTAAAATTAGAATAAAAAGCAGCGTAGCTTTTTTAAACATATATATTTAATATTTTGTGTGATCACCCTTTTCACTTATGACATTAAAAATTCTTTGTGGCATTGTTTCATATAACTTTTTAATCAGAATTAGTAAAATTTTGTCCCAAATTTTTTATAGGTTTCTTTAATTTTGTTTTTTTTTTGATATTGGGTTCCATTAGCGTATACTGCTTTACAAAGGCAACCCCAAATATTTTCTAATATGTTCAAATCTGGAGATAATGCTGACCACTCAAGAACTTGAACATTTTGTTTCTGAAACCACAGCTTCACAATCTTGACTGCATTATCTTGTTAAAAAAAAACATTTTTTTCCTTTCATAGCCTTGTGTATTTTCGGCAATTGATTTTCTAAAAGTTCTACGTCCTTCTTTGCATTTTGCGTACCTTCTAAAAAAAGATCAATAGGCCCTTTACTACTAATTGCACCCCATACCATAACACTGCCAAAGGTAGATGGTCTACGCGATAAAACAATTTCATCTCTTTGAAGATTACGAAAATAATAGCTAAAACCATCGGGACCGTCTAGATTGAACTTTTTCTCATCGAAGAAAAATACATTTTTCCACTCATTTGCCCATGACATATAGGATCGTAAAATTGCCAAAAAAATCAGACGAAGCCCTAGAGTAATAAATAATTATTTAAAGGATCCTAAAATTTATGGAAAAAATCAAAAAGGTCGTACAGCAATTATCACAACTGAAAGGGATCGTCGTGCAATTATTAGAGAAGCTTTAATTTTTTTGCGTACAGCCAGTCAAATTAAAGCAAGATTCGGGGCAGAAACTTAAAAAAACTCGTCCTTACAGCTAAACATCGTTATGCTCGACTGACATTTGGACGATCCTATATGGCATGGGCAAATGAGTGAAAAAATGTAATTTTTTCCGATGAGAAAAAATTCAATCTGGACGGTCCTGATGGTTTTATCTATTATTTTCGTGAACTTCAAAAAGATAAAATTGTTCTATCTCGTAGACCATCTACCTTCGGCAATGTTGTGGTATGGGGTGCAATTAGTAGTAAAGGGCCTATTGATCTTTTTTTAGAAGGTACGCAAAATGCAAAGAAGTACGTAGAACTTTCAGAAAATCAATTGCCGAAAATGCACAAGGCTATGAAAGGAAAAAAAAACCTTTTTTTTTCAACAAGATAGTGCAGGTATTCATACAGCCAAGATTGTGAAGCTGTGGTTTCAAAAACAAAATGTTCAACTTCTTGAGTGGCCAGCATTATCTCCAGATTTGAACATAATAGAAAATATTTGGGGTTGCCTTAGTAAAGCAGTATACGCTAATGCAATATAATATGCAATTTTAAAATAAAAATAAATTTCAGAAAGCTATTAAAAAAAATTGGAACAAAATTCCATTAAATTTAATTAAGAAGTTATATGAATCAATGTCGCAAAGAATGTATTATATATATATATATATATATATATATATATATATATATATATATATATATATATATATACAGACCGCGACACTTGGATAACCTCAAACTAGGTTAATCTAATGTTTTAATAATAAAGAAAAAGTTGTATGTTGTAAGCTATCTAAAAAAAATCAGTGACAATAAGAAAGCAAAACACATTTAATAATTATTTTATTTATTTATTGTTACTAGGAAAATATCATGTTACACAATTTAGTTGCATATTCTAGTTCGACATTAGGTTATCCTCATATACTAAATTTAGAATAAAAAACAACATAGCTTACTTAAACATATATTTTTAATATTTTGTGTGACCACCCTTTTCACTTATTACATTAAACATTCTTTGCGACATTGATTCATATAACTTCTTAATTAAATTTAATGGAATTTTGTTACAATTTTTTTTAATAGCTTTCTGTAATTTATTTTTATTTTAAAATTACATATTATATTGCATTAGCGTATACTGCTTTACTAAGGCAACCCCAAATATTTTCTATTATGTTCAAATCTGGAGATAATGCTGGCCACTCAAGAAGTTGAACATTTTGTTTCTGAAACCACAGCTTCACAATCTTGGCAGTATGAATACCTGCATTATCTTGTTGAAAAAAAAGGTTTTTTTTTCCTTTCATAGCCTTGTGCATTTTCGGCAATTGATTTTCTAAAAGTTCTACGTACCTCTTTGCATTTTGCGTACTTTTACAAAAAAGATCAATAGGCCCTACTACTAATTGCACCATACCACAACATTGCCGAAGGTAGATGGTCTGAGATAGAACAATTTTGTCTTTTTGAAGTTCACGAAAATAATAGATAAAACCATCAGGACCGTCCAGATTGAATTTTTTCTCATCGGAAAAAATTACATTTTTTCACTCATTTGCCCATGCCATATAGGATCGTCCAATTGTCAGTCGAACATAACGATGTTTGCTGGACGAGTTTTCTTTAAGTTTCTGCCCGAATCTTGCTTTAATTTGACTGGCTGTACGCAAAAAAATTAAACTCTCTAACTAATTGCACGACGATCCTTTCAGTTGTGATCTTTGCTGTAGACCTTTTTGATTTTTTCCATAAATTTTGGATCCTTTTAAATAATTATTTATTACTCTGAGGCTTCGTCTGATTTTTTGGCAATTTTACGATCCTATATGTCATGGTAAATGAGTGAAAAATGTATTTTTTCGATGAGAAATTCAATCTGAGACGGTCCCGATGGTTTTAGCTATTATTTTCGTAATCTTCAAAGAGTTGAAATTTTTATCATGAGACCATCTTCCTTTGGCATGTGTTATGGTATGGGTGCAATTAGTAGTAAAGGGCCTATTAATTTCTTTAGAAGTCGCAAAATGCAAAAAGGACGTAGAACTTTTAGAAAATCAATTGCCGAAAATGCACAAGGCTATGAAAGGAAAATGTTTTTTTAACAAGATATAGCCAATATTGTGAAGCTAGAGTTTCAGAAACAAAATGTTCAATTCTTGAGTGGTCAGCATTATCTCTCAGATTTGAACATATTAGAAAATATTTGGGGTTGCCTTTGTAAAGCAGTATACTAATGGAACCCAATATCAAAAAAAACAAAATTAAAGAAACCTATTAAAAATTTGGGACAAAATTTTACTAATTCTGATTAAAAAGTTATATGAAACAATGCCACAAAGAATTTTTAATGTCATAAGTGAAAAGGGTGATCATACAAAATATTAAATATATATGTTTAAAAAAGCTACGCTGTTTTTTATTCTAATTTTAATACATAAAGTTAACCTAATGTCGAACTAGAATATGCGACTAAATTGTGTAACATGATGTTTTTCTAGTAACAATAAATAAATTAAATAAATAATAAATGTGTTTTGCTTCCTTATTGTCACTGATTTTTTTCAGATAGCTGACACATACAACTTTTTGTTTATTATTAAAAAATTAGATTAATCTACTTTGAGGTTATCTAAGTGTCGCGGTCTGTATATACAGGGTGATTCCTAAGTTAACACTTTTTTTAACTGTATATAGAAACTATTAAAATAAACAACTTTTTTAAATAACTTTTTTCAAAATACTAATATATGAGGTTAACCTAGTGTCGAACTAGAATATGCAACTAAATTGTGTAACATGATATTTTCCTAGTAACAATAAATAAATTAAATAATTATTAAATGTGTTTTGCTTTCTTATTGTCACTGATTTTTTTTAGATAGCTTACACCATACAACTTTTTCTTTATTATTAAAACATTAGATTAACCTAGTTTGAGGTTATCCAAGTGTCGCGGTCTGTATATATATATATATATATATATATATTTTTACTCTTATTCTTGGGTATAGCTTACTTGACAAAATTAAAACAACATACTTTACGTTTCGCCCTCAGGTTTTGGGCTCCTTCAAGATGTTCTAAAATAGAAATATAAAATATGTAAAAATAATTATTTTAATTTCTTTAAAAGCCCCCAAACATGAGGGTGGGAAAAGACAATTTTGTTGTTTTAATTTTAAGAACCTTATACCCAAAATAAATTAAATTTTTATTAAATTTTGGTTAAAGAAAGAATTATATATATATATATATATATATATATATATATATATATTATATATATATATATATATATATATATATATATATATATATTTTTTATTATATTAAAATTTTATTACAGGTATGCTTAACATAGAAAAATTTCCGGAAAAGAAGGAACATCTAAATATTTTTTGTAAGAGTAAATTTTCTATAAAAGGTTTTAATAAGTATCAAAAACGGTAATAAATAATATGTATTTCTTTAAATCTAAATATACTCAATAAAAATGTTGGTCTTTTTTTATTTGTTTACTTTTTTATGGTAGGTCATATATTTAAAATATCCTTTCACAAAATTGTTAATCTAGTTAAAAAGTAATCCCTAAAAATAGTTTTATTATCCAGAGCTCCAAATAAAATTTTAAAAAAATAAGCCCATACCTAATTTGACATCTTCATTAATTTTTCTAGCAATCATGGGAACTGGTGGATACAATCGCAATGTTTCCATAATTTTGTTCCCAAATTTTCTTTTAAAATTTTAAGGTTTAAATAATTGGTCGATTCCAGTCATCATGGAAAATTTCTTTAAGCTCAGCAATGCATTTGTCTTGTATGTTTAAATGTACCCCAAGAAGACAAAGAACAAAACTGGAACCGGCAGCTGTGGTATCATGTCCCTTAAATCCAAAATCCATTATAAGAAATCTGTTTTTCTTTACACAAAATCCCAAACAGATTTGGTTATAAAGTAACTTAACTTTAAAATGAAAAACTATAGTCGGAAATGCGTTTGCAAAATTATTTTACGGAAATGTAAAAATTAACTGATTGGGAACTGGAAACTTTTGCGTTTTTAAAAAGCAAGGAAAAAATCGGTAAAGTATATAAGTTTTTTTATATAAAAGATGTACTGGATGTTTTGTATTAAAAAATAAAAATTATATCTAATCGTGGTCTGCCTGTTTTACTATGGCTGAAAAGTACAGGGTTATTCAACGAGGATAGGCCACGCAGATTTTTAAAGTATACTAGTAACTTTATGAAATATCTTAATTAAATAACACTCGATGTATTTAAAGTGCTTCACAAGAAAACTAAACGTTAAAATGCAAGTATTTTAACATCCGGTAAAAGTTTAACTTTAGTTTTTGTTAAAAAAAAACAAAAGAAAAACTTAAAGAAAAAAAAAACTTTTACCAGAAGTGATGGTCGTAAGACCGAAACACGTGTCGGAGCAATCTGTTTAAATTTAATAAAATAAATACACCGAGAGTTATTTTATAATGATATAATATAATGTGTTCGCGCAAGCTTTCGAACTAGCCTTTTGATTTTTCTATGAATTTTTCTAATTATTGTTTCGCGCGTACAATGGTCATACATTTTCAAAATCACATGAGAAGTTGACGCTACCAAGGTGCGCAATACAGAGTGACGCGCGACAGACAGAAGATCTATCATCGTGTATGTATCGCACGTTTTTAAAAACTCACTTCAAAAATTCAACTCAAAAACTCAACATTATCAAACCAAAATTAAACATAAACCTAAGATTTCATAAACTATTTAAGTGTATTTGAAGTGAACAAGAACAGGAGCTCTCGTGAGGACAGAAGGCTAAGAAACTGATCGACAAAGAACCAGAGTAAGTGCCTCCATATTGTCTTTGTATGGCCCAGTATCTTACTAATAATTTTTATTATTTTTGTACGAATTTTGGACTAGCGCGTTTACAGTCCGCGGCTTAAATCTATCGAAGTAAAAACTCAATTTAGTCAAATCACCGCAACATTTTTTGTTCCATCCGAGCCGGATTAAGGCATATTTCAATTTTTGCTACGAAACACATCAAAATCCATTCCCAAATTTTCGCCATTTTTGTTGGTTGGTTCTCCTGCTGAACGCGATTTCACAGGTGCGCCCCGCTACTTTCGCCTGGAGCTCCTGTGGCTCAGTCGTCAATCGGGGAGTTTCAGCGCATTGTTTACATTTAAAAACAACACAGAAAATAGGCTATTTTTAACAAAACAAAACTCATAATATCGATTGTGTATTAGGTTTGGTGGTGTGTATCAATATCTATCTACCAAACGGTACGCAAGTGGTCATTAATTTTACCCGTTAAATTCAACTATTTTAGTGAAAAGAAGTGTTGTGTTTTTCACCCATTTAAGTGCATTTTGGAATACCGTGCATGACCTATCTCAACAGGTAATTCTATTTTTAACATACGACTTATCAAAACACAACAGATCAATAGATATAAACAAGGTATAAACGAAATAAAAATAAATTTATATTTCTTGTTGAAAATTCATATTTTAAATTCACTATTAGATTTAACCAACGCCTGCACTATGTCTAAAACCAAATTGATTAATCAAAGAAAGCCGTCAATAACGCGCATTACCGAGGTTTATAACCTAGCAATTAAATCAAAAACTGATGCGAATTCGATACCGATTTTTAGTTGCGTTTGAATCGTTGGAAGATCATTATGATGAGTTCAAACGATTGCATAACGAAGTTATCGATACCTTATTGATGACGCCGAATTTGACGACAAGGACGTTATTAGACGTGATACAGACATTCAATTCTATTACAAAACCAAGGCGACATTTTCTGAAATTTTTCCTGATTCAACCTCGCTTTTCCGGTAACACCCGCATGTTAATTCCACCCAATGGGCAAACATTCCAAGATACTTTAGGTCCTTTAAAAGGTACCAACCTTCGATGGAAATCCTAGAAAATGGCCCACATTTTTGATGTTTACACTTCCTTAGTTCATGATAACAAAATTATTCGAAATTAAAAAGTTCCAATATTTATTTACATTTTTGGAAGTGAACCAGCTAATCTTTTGAATACAATTAAATTAAAGCGGCTAATTATGAAATAGCTTGGAACACATTAACAAGCCGTTATCAAAACAAAGATTATTAGCTCTACATATTGGAATGCCATTTTTAACGCTAATCTTTTAAAAAATAACTCGTCAAGAGCTCAGAAAATTAATAGACACATTTTCAGAAATGTTGCCGCTTTGGAAAACCTTCAATTTCCTGTGGTCAGTGGTGTTTTCACTATTTTCAATTCTTTTATCAAAAATAGATAATTCAATAGAATAGCTTTAGGTCAAATACAGTGCCGTGGAGATTCCAACTTTCCAAATTTGATTGATTTTTAACTAACCATTGCAAGGCTTTGAAACCAATACTTATGCCAACTCACTCTTCTACATCAAAACCAAATGATTCGAAACAATATACTCACAAACAAGGGCTAATTTTCAAAATCAAAAATTCACTTCACAATCAAATTTATTTGTAACTTACCACATCGCAATCAAATAAACAAAGCAAAATCAATCTCATTTTGAGCAACAATCTCAACAAAACAATGCCATGATAAATGTAGGCTTTGTAACAACAATTCATTCCATTTACTTACACAATGTCCCATATTTATTTCCAAGGCGTTCTGAAAGACATGCTTACATCACGCAACAGATTTCGTGTCAAAATTGCCTTAGATTCAATCATAAAATACAGGATTGTCAAGTACTTATAATTGTAAAATTTGTAGGTGCAGGCACCACACAATGATATGTAAACAAAATTCAGCATTCTAACCAAAATCAATTTAATTCACCCCAAAGTCAATTTAATTCAACACAAAATCAATCCAACTCAACTCAATTAAATCCCAATCAAGTTCAATTTAATTCAATCAAAATCAAATGCAATTTAATCCAAAACAAACCAATTCTACAATAATTCAAATCTACTTAAGCAACACGAATCTTAATCCAAGTCAAAGCAGGTTACCAATCCAAAATCACCAATCCAAGTATCCTCAAATAACTCAAATGAATCCTTGTTGTCCAGTCAAAACTCAACCCCATTGCCTCAAACAAATCTGTGGACATCTCTATCGACATCGGCCCAAAAACATGTATTTTATCTACCTGTTAAGTTGAAGTGCTTGATGCAAGAGGCCATTACCAAAAAATTCGTGTCATTCTGGATAGTGGTAGCCAGCTGAATCTAATCAGTGAAAATTGTCTACACCTTTTGGGACTATCTAGAAATAAAGTATGCATACCAGTTTTAGGTTTGAATCGTTCATCGTCTTCGACCAATGGCGTATCGACTTGTACCATTCGACCAGTAGGTCAAAAGCAACCCAAATTTACATTTGAAGTTCATATTCTACCAAATCTCTGTGCCAATATGCCCTCAATGAAAGTCGATCCTTCAAATTGGAACCATTTTTAATCTTAAAATGGCAGATGACAAATTCTACATTCCTGGTCCTATAGACATGTTGGTCGGCGGCGAAATCATAAACAAGTTCTCTTATCAGGGCGAATAGATGGTCAAATTGGTCAACCTACCGCCTTTGAAACCATCTTTGGATGGGTTATTGGGCAATACCAAGACATCATTACTACTTATTAAATAACTCGTGTTTTTTGCTATCAGAACAGTCTTTGGATAAAAAGCATTCGCAAATTTGGGGAATTAGAAACTATCAAACCGAAATTTTTTCTTCGCAGAAGAACAAAAGTGCGAAGACATTTTCAAACCACTACAAGAGAGCCTTCAGGGCGTTTTGTAGTAAATCTCCCTTTTCGACACTCAGAACCTGACCTAGGGACACCTTTTCTATCGCATATCGATGCTTTATGTCACTAGAATCTAGGCTTTTAAAGAACCCAAATCTCTACACTTTATACTCTGAATTTATGCGAGAATATCTCACAAACGGCCACATGTCGCCTATTCCTAGTAATGAACCTAAACCAGCTCTAACATGCTATTTGCCACACCATGGCGTTCTTAGACTAGATAAATTCACTTCAAAGCTCCGTGTAGTATTCAATCCGTCAGTCAAGGGATCCAATGGGATCAGTCTAAACGAAACCTTGTTAACAGGACCAAAATTACAAAATGATATCATCGAAATATTACTCAAATTTCGATTCTATCCAATAGTTTTTTTGGGCTGATATCAAGCAGCATTTTTTGCAAATTAAAATCAACCCAAAACACAGAGATTTTCAAAGATTATTATGGCGTTTCCACCCTAATGAACCGCTTCAAGAGTACCGTCTTAACACGGTTACTTTGGAGTAAGCTCAAGTCTCTTTCTAGAAAATTCGAACTTTGGGGGAGTTAGCTACTCTAGAGGGTAAAACTACCCTAAAGCATCTCAAATTCTCCTTAATAACATTTTTATGGATGATTCCTGCGCAGGTGAGAACTCGATAGAGGAAGCTCTCGACCTTCAGAAGGAACTAATTGCTTTGCTTAAGCTCGGAGCTTCGAACTCCGTAAGTGGGCAAGCAATGATCCTAGGCTTTTGTCCCATTTATCCCCATCAGATCGTCAAATTCCAATTACTTTCGACAGCGATAATCTCACTTCAATCGGTCCTAGGTCTTCAATGGCATCCATCTTTAGACATCTTCAGATATTCTTGCAGTCGGTCAGAAAAACCTTGCACTAAAAGAAATATCCTTTCCGCTATAGCGCAAATCTGGAATCCACTCGGATTTTTGTCACCAGTTTCATTTTTTGCAAAAACCATCATACAGAAACTTTGGTTATCAAACTGTTCTGGATGAAAAAACCCCCAAATTCGATAATTAATCTCTGGAATCAATTTAGCAATGAACTAACTTCAATGTTACTTTACCTCGTTATATTTTTTCAACTAATTTACAACGTTGCCAACTTTTCGGATTTTGCGATGCATCTGAACTCGGCTATGCCAGCTGTATATACGTTCGCATAGAGTTACCTAACAACGAGATAAAATCAGAGTTAGTCATAGGCAAGTCACGAGTTGCTCCTATTAATACAAAATCTATACCTCGGTTAGAACTACTTGGTGCTACTCTATTGGCAGATCTTTAGAGGTAGTTATTCGGAATTATTCGGCCTTGTAGTCATAGACGAAATTTTTGCATTTCGGGTTCTCAAGTAACATTACACTGGATTATGGTTCACCGCACCGATGGCGAACTTTCGTAGCCAATCGTGTCAGCCATATTCAAGAAACCGTCCCAAATATTCCGTGGTATCACATACCATCTGCAGAAAATCCTGCGGACTGCGCAAGCAGAGGTTTGACCCCAAAAAATCTCAATAATCATCCTCTTTGGTTTCACGGCCCGCCGTGGATAACTACCAAATCTCAATGGAAAATCGAAAATTCACGGATCAAATCTCAGAAAACGTACCCAGGAAGTTTTTGAAGGAAGAACACCCGACAGTTCTTGCCACATTCAATATTCAATTCAATTATTTTTTAAAAACTTTTTCAAAATTATTCCAATCTAAATCTTATTCAAAAAATAATTTGTCATTTTCTTCGCTTTATTCATAACAAGAAAAATTTAACTGAAAAACTTTCAGGTCCATTTAACTCACTTGAAATGCATAAATCATTGTTAGTCTTGGTCAAAAGGGTACAGGAAGACTGTTTTCATGACGTCATTTTAAAATAAAATCAAGAATTGTTACCCAAACAATTGAGAAAACTTGCACCTTCATAGATGAGGCGGGTTTCCTCAGAGTGGGCGGTCGTTTGAGACATTCTTCAGGAATTCCTATGATTCTAAACACCCAATACTTCTACCTAGAACACATAGATTAACCGATTTAATAATTAATCAAATTCACACTGAAAATCTGCATCCAGGTCTTAATTCAGTCTTGTATCTTCTTAGACAAAAATTCTGGTTTTATCTGCTCGTCGAGCTATTAATCACAATATCTCCCAGTGTGTCCGCTGTTTTAGATTAAACCCTAAGCCGTTTACACCTTACATGTCAGACCTACCATACTTCCGAACCTCGCAGTTAAGTTTTTTTTCACGTCTGTTAGACTACGCAGGACCCATTAACATTATCACTTCCAGGTTACGTTCTAGAAAACTTTGAAAGCTTACATAGCCGTCTTTGTTGACACCTGTGTGAAGGCCATTCACATTGAATTAGTGTCAGATCTTACAACAGAAGCTTTCATTGCTGCTTTAAGACGCTTCGTCGCTAGACGTGGCGCTTGTATTCAGATAACTAGCGATTGCGGTAGTAACTTTATAGGAGCTATAAAGCAGCTACACGCAATGGCAAAAACAGCGGCCGAGAGTTTAAAAATTCGATGGTGTCTTAACAGCCCCGGCGCCCCTCACCTCAACGGCCTCGCCGAAGCAGGGGTAAATCAATTAAGTCTCACCTTTATAGAACCATAGGAACTCAAAGCTTAACATTCGAGGAACTCTACACTCTATTACCAAATTGAAGTCTACTAAACTCCAGGCCACTCTGTGAACAGAGTTCTGATCCAAACGATTTATCTCCTTTAACTCCAGGTCATTTTTTGACGCTGGAACTCGTTGAATTCCTGCCCAGATCAGGACTTATCTCATTTAAAATTAAACACATTAAACCGTTGGCAACTCATCCAACGACTTCACTCGGATTTTTGGAAGCGCTGGAAGTCCGAATATCTCAACACGTTGCAGCAACGCTCAAAGTGGACAGACCCCTCCGTTGAAATCAAAATAAACTCTCTGGTTCTTATCAAGATGAGTTAAAATCTCCATTGCGTTGGCTTTTGGGTAGAATTGTCTCTGTGTATCCTGGTCCCGACAATCACATAAGGGTTGCAACCGTAAAAACACAACACGGTCTTTTAACACGCCCTGTCGTGAAACTTTGTCCGTTACCAATGATTACACAATAGGTAGACCTAAGACCCAATCGCTTTTATCTAACGTGCAGTCAGTTTAGAATTTCTATTTTTTTGTTACTTTTTTTTTTATAGTTTCCACTACAATGGAAAATATTTGGGAGTACATTTTTTGTTTTATTCGGTTTAACTCTAAACTATTTTATAAGTTAATGTTAAGTCAATTCAAAGTAAAACAATGTTTTACGAGGCGGGATTAATGTTCGCGCAAGCTTTCGAACTAGCCTTTTGATTTTTCTATGAATTTTTCTAATTATTGTTTCGCGCCTACAATGGTCATACATTTTCAAAATCACGGCACGAGAAGATTCGACGCTACCAAGGTGCGCAATACAGAGTGACGCGCGACAGACAGAGAGATCTATCTCCATCGTGTAACACATCGCACGTTTTTAAAAACTCAACCAAAAATTCAACTCAAAAAACTCAACATTATCAAACCAAAATTAAACATAAACCTAAGATTTCATAAACTATTTAAGTGTATTGTGAAGTGAACAAGAACAGGAGCTCCTGTGGGGACAGAAGGCCTAAGAAACTGATCGACAAGAACCAAGTAAGTGCCTCCATATTGTCTTTGTATGGCCCGGTATCCTTACTAATAATTTTTATTATTTTTGCGTACGAATTTTGGACTAGCGCGTTTACAGTCCCGCGGCTTAAATCTATCGAAGTAAAAAACTCAATTTAGTCAAATCACCGCAACATAATGTTTTACCCAGAGTTTACCGTGGAATCTATAAAACATATTAGTAAAACGGAAAAAGGTAACTTATATACTTTTTCCGGCCGAATCCGAAAATATAATAGAAAATGATTGAAAAAAAAAACAATAAAAAATTAAATAAAACTTTTTGATACACGTATGTGATTGTCCGATTTCTCTCAAATTTTTTAAACCTAAATGATACATTTTAAATTAAAAAAGGTTTGTTTTTTGCACGGTTAAATTCAAGAAATGTTCATCTAGTGTCATTCGGATAACTTAAAAATGTTCTATATTTTGCACGAATTAGTAACAAATGCAATTTTTTTTAATAAAAATAAATATCAAGGCGCACGGTAATGCACCAGGCTTAATTTCGGTGTTAAGCACGCAGTGTGTATATTACACGAAATTTTTTAGCTTGTTTGCCATCTTATAATAGGTAACTCTTTATTGTTCCATATTAAGGCAAGAGATTTGGTAGGTAAGTTTATTTAAGTATTTTAATTATACAGCGGGAACATCTTACATGAAGTAAATTCTATATTACTCAATTGTTGAACTTTTCGAGGAATCCTTCGGACACGTCAGTTAATATTTTTTTACTCATGTTTTAAGCCATAGTCGGTTGTAAACCCCAAGGTAACATGGGAATGCCAAACAGAAGTCTTGGGAGAACGCAACAGGGTAACTCTCCTGTAGGTACCAAGACATTCGGGAATAAAAGGCAACGACAACGCGGATGAGCTGGCAAGACAGGGATTATCAACACCATACTTTGGACCTGCCCTTGGAGTGACCTAAACTATAGCACGAGGGCCAGATATGAATCCAAAACAAACACGAGAAATACTGGGGAAGCCTCAGTAGAATAAGACATGAAAAAGCTTCATAAAGGGCCCATCCAAAAGATTAAAGGAAGAACTACTCAGACAAAACTTTGCATAAAAGTAGGGCTGCTAACAGGGTTTGATAACCTGAGGGGACACCTGCACAAGAGGCTTATATAATTGGGACCCAAGTTGCAAAATGTGCGACGACGGGGAAAAAGCAACCTACCATGTCCTGTGCGACTGTCACGCGTTAAATCACAAAAGACAGGCATTATTGGGGCAACCAAAAATGAGCCAACAGGAATATATCAACCAACCAGTCATGGGGTTATACAGACTCGTAGAAGGAACAAGACTAATGGGAGGACTGGTATAAGAGATAATGGAAGATTAGGCACAAAAAGCCCAAGAGGTTGCGCTGCCTCCGGTAGTTAATTTAGACGGCTCACAGGGAAAAAGAAGCAAAAAAAGAAGCCATAGTGTAAGTATATAGGGTTATTCAAAATATAGTTCTTGTAATAAACTTTATTTTTTGAAATAGCAATATAATTATTGTTTTTTATTTGCTTAAATTGCATCCGAAAATGCATGTCACCGCCAAGATTCACTTTTTCATTAACAACCATTTTTACATGAGAAAAATTATATTTTTATTAAAACTGAAAAAGGTGTAATTAAGCTTATTTAAAAAATGTTGACAATCGTCATTTGCTGACTTGCTGGTAGCAATCGAATCTTAACGACGTTAAAGTGTTTTAAAAAGTCTACCAAATAAAGCACTTAAACAAAGTTCATCGTAATAAAAAATTACCGTTGGAAGGATACGGAGATAGATCCAAAACCCAACTGGAAGTAGTTGGATAGTGCAGGTATAGTAAGCAAAATAGAAAAACAGTTTAAAAAAAATGAATAGACAATTGAATTTAAAAAAATCAGTTCATTTTTACAAAGCACCAAAAAGCGATATATTCCAGATTTCTGTAGAAAATGTACCTAAAGCTCATAGGTATCACCCTTAGAAAATTCGTTTGGTACGGAAATTAGCAGAAGAGGTTCCCGACAGAAAATTGCATCTCTTTGAGTCAATAATGGATCTACTTAACAGAAATGCGTTACACTCGGCAAATATTTTATTTCCCGACGAATTCACTTACACAATACACAGACATGTTAATCGACAATACTGACGTTATTGGGCTGATAGATAGTAGTCCCCACTTGATGAGTACATCCCAATGGCCTCAAACAATTAATGTGTGGGCTGGCATTATTGGAATGGAGATATCGGGCCAATATATTTTTTGAAGATAACCTAACTGAAGAAAGATATTTACAATTCCTACAGCAAGAACTTGTACCTAATTTGGCAGTTCAGTTTCCAAATGCTTTGAATCTACTTGTGCCAAATGCGGATATTTGGTTTCAGCAAGATGGTTATTACCTTAACCAATTATTGCCCAACAGATAAATCAGGAAAAGGAAAAAAAATAGAATGGCCAGCAAGGTCTCCAAATCTAACCCCACTAGGTTTTTTTCTTGTGGGGCTATCCTTATAATAGAGTTTATAAAACAAAACTCAAAATATTAATATTCCGAAAAATCGTATAAGGAGTGAGTGTGAACTTATTATGCCGGAAACTATTTAAAACGTGCTGCTAACAAGTCAATGGACAACATTTTCAGCACCTTTTAAAATAAGTTTAAGGAGTTTTAGTAAAGACATTTTGCAATTTAAAAAAAAAATAATTTCCCTTGTGTAAAAATGATTTGAAATAAAAAATACAAACTTTAAAGTAAAATGCATATTTAGCTGCACTTTAAAAAAAAATTAAATAAAAAAGCTAAGAAATAAAGCTGACCACCAGAACTATTTTTTGACCAACCCTGTATACTCACACTATGGTTTAAAAAATGCGCGACTAAAAATATTAATTGACGTGTCTGAGGGACTCTCCAAATGTCACACAATTTAATAAAATAAAATGTATTTCATGTAAGATGTTCACACTGTATGTAAAAAATTGACAAACTTATGTCAAGTGGCTTCTGAGATATTTGATTCTAAAAATCCGTATTAATATGTAAAATATTTTCTTGATTTAGAAGGGCAAAAAAAAGATGTTTTTTTTTAATATCATTTTGGTTTTAAGAATATACCAGGAATAGAAAAATAACCCTTAGCAGTTGCTTTTTAATAACTTTTTTCGGATTCTAACGGAAAACTTATTTAAGATAGCCATTTTAGTATTTTTATTAAAAATACAGGTGGAGTAACAAAAACGGTTTGTCTGGTCCTCGTTAAATAAGGCTTAAAAAAATGCATTATTTACTGGCTTCTAACTAAACCAACTGTCCAGTTTGCGAAACGTGTCTAAGATCTTAGAATTATTTAATTATATTTCAACTAAAAATTATTTAATTAAAGACATATTTATTATAAGAACATAATAAGTAACTATATAGCTTGGGTTTATCTTGTAGTAGACAAGGCTGGGCGTATTTTTCGGCCGATCTATGCAAAAAAACACCTTAAAAAATGAAAATTTTTTTCTTCTTTTAAAATTAGCAATTGCTTACTAGAGAAACGTATGATTTTGTATTTGAATTACTATTACATAGGTCATGTTTTAAAATATTTTTTTAGTTTCTTTTACTTAATCACCGATAAAAAATAAAAGTATATATTTATTTGCTTTATTTCAAAAACTCTCTAATTAAAAAGCAAAAAAAAGTTACGCCCAGAATTCTAGTCCATTTTTTGCTGAAATTCAGAACGATAAATGTGAAAAAAGTTTTTTGCTTGTAAAGCTTTTTAAAAGAAAAGTTATTGGAAAGAAGCAAATCTTTTTACTGTTGGTCAAACCATTTTGAAGCTTAACATATGTTTAGTATTGTCTTAGAAAGCAGCTCTTATTTCGATTACTGTAAGCTTTTATTTTGGTCCAATAGAAAGAGCTTACAGCCATTGTTTTTACCCATAAATTACGATGTGATATTTTTAAATAAATATGTTTGTTTATTATTGGCATTTTAACATTAACAATATTATTGCTACCTTACATACCTCAAACATAATTGTATCAACTTCTTCCTTAATGTCCTCATCGGTCAGTTTATTTCCAGCTGTGTTACTGGCCTCAATCATAAAATCCAGAAACGCTAATCTTTTCTTTTCCCCTAAAAAATTAAAGTCGCTGCAAAATTATACTTTTGTCTATTGACAATGGCATTAAATAACCAATTTAAATATGAAGAAATTTAGTAAGACGCAGAAATTTGTGTGCCTATATTTATTTTATTAATAAATAAGGTCAAATTTAATAATCTTTTTTTTTTAATTTTACTTGGAATTTTAGTGAGGGTATATTGGGATATATGTTCGTTTAAATGCATGTTTAAAACAACCCAAAATATTATCTGGAGAAGTTATAACTTCAATAGTTATTTAGAAATAAATGGTAAAATCGACCCTGGTATTGCACTTTTTTACCTTGTTAGGTCTGCAAGTTAAAAATCATGTTAGGTTTTAAAAACTGAAAGTCAAAGGTTATATTAAAAGCAAAATTAATATTATTATTTATCTAAAATGTATTACCAATGTCATTTTCTTCAATTTCTTCTAAATCATCACGAATATATTTATAATTTTCAGTTTTTTCGTTATAACCATTTGAAGCTTCAGCTTTAACAGCTTCTTTGTATAAGCTAGTTTCTCCCTCAGCTACTCGTACAAAGTAGTCTTCTTTTTTTCTTTTAATGACCTGTGTTAGAGATTAAACGTAAATAAATAAATTCTATTTGGAATTATGGAAATATGTCATATTTTATTGTAGGTAAGTATTTTTAACTGGAGCAAATTATTTTTATAAAAAAAATAAGCAACCAACGTCGGACTTTTCTTTATTAGAACTTTAAAGTAGAGTTATATAAAAAAAAATACAAAAAAAATCTAAAAACTATTATTAAATTTACTTTATAAGTTAGAAAGTTACTAAAAACCATTATTTAATTTACTTTATAAGTTTATTACCTTTCTTGTTAAATTGTGAATTAAATCTAATAATTTCGTCTGTTGGCCAGCCATATTGGTCCATTTAAAAATAAAATCGGGTCGTAACCAAACTTTGTAATGCCTAAGATGGAGAATGTTACACATGCTAAAAAAAATACGTGAATTACGCAGTTGCTGGCACCAAATCAATATCATTTATTTTTTTATCCAAAGACAGTGCCTGTCGAATTTATACCCAACTTATAACATTAAATGAGCGCCTTGAGTAAAATAGAACATGGTTTATTCCCTAAAATATGTATGTTAGTCGCACTTCTTGCTGCTTTGTTATACAATATTTATTGGAAAATAGTCTATAATAGATAAATATTTAAAGGAAAATTCATAAGATAATCTATAAAAGACAGTTAGTGGCTCAATGGCTCATTGGTAATTAATCAATGGATATTGTTCTTTAAAAATAAAGTTAGAACAAAATTTTTTTTTTAGTCACATTAGTAAAAAAAATTTTTTTTGGATATAGAAATGATATTTTACATATTTTCAAATTTGTTAAATAAAATGAGCTGTAAATTAAAAAAGTAAAAATAAATTAACCTAAAATACATAACAACATTTTTTTTATAATATTATAGAGTTATAAATCATCCTATTTTTTGCATATCTTTTGGCATAGACAAATTGTTTAAACGAAATTCGATTTGGAAGAGACAATGAGACCTGTGAGATAAAACGCAAAATTGGGCTAACATGGGGCGCTTTTGGCAAATCAAGACATATCTTCACATCAAATATCCCTATATATGCCTTAAGAGAAAGGTTTTTAATCAATGCGTATTGCCAGTATTTACTTACGGAGCGGAAACTTTTACCCTCACAAAACAGTCTGTAAATAAAATACGCATTGCACAAAGACGAATGGAAAGTTCGATGTTGGCATTTCTTTCAGAGACAGAACCTCTAATAACCAACTACGGCAAATGACAGATGTTACTGATGCGATAGTGACGATAACAAATTTAAAATGGAATTGGGCGGGCCACGTAGCTAGGTTTGCGGATGGATAATGGACGAAAAGAATTATGGAATGGAGGCCTCGTCAGGACGCCCACCAACAAGATGGTCGGACGACATCAGGAGAATCCGGACAAATTGGATAAATGCTGCACAGGACCGGCAAGGATGGATTGGATTGCGGGAGGCCTATGTCTAGCAGTAGACGAGACAAGGCTGAGTAATGATGGTGATGATGAAGTTGTTTAAGGTAATACTATCTATTTATTTAGTGGCTGGTGGACAAAGGAGTCAGAAGATAGACATGCCTTAAAAAATGTTTAAAGACAAAGGCAATATTTCTTTAAAAGTATTAGACAATGTTATGGTTTCAATAATACTAAAATCTTGGACTTCCATTGTCTTTATCTGTTAATTGATACACAACGTTCCGATTAGTTAGGTATCTCCTTCCGTTTTTAACCGTTATCACTTGAAAACGGTTGGAGATACATCACTAACTGAAGCGTTGTGTATCAATTAACAGATAAAGAAAATGGAAGTCCAAGATTTAGGTGTTATTGATAAGGACAATATCTAAAGGAAAATCTATATCTTTTGCAGGATTTTTAAGACTAGCCTGCTGACTGGTTGACTTATAAAGGTGAGTAGCAACCACCTTTTTTTAGGTTATGTGCTAAGCTCAATAAAAATAAATAATTTGAGTATACTTACTCCATGACTGCTTTAGCATATTCAAATCCTGTGTTATCTTCTTTAGTCTTTTGTACACCCATTGCAGTTTCTAGAAAAGAGATAAGAAATAATGTTTAAGTACAATAACCCCTGCTCTTATAAAAACATTAAATGAAATCGTTAATAGTATATCTAGTGGTAATAATTCTCAAAATAAAGTTTATTTTCAAAAAGCGAGACAGGTGTTTTTAGCTGTCAATATTTCATGAGTTGGTAATAGGTAGTTAAGTTTTACTGGATAATTTATTTTTATTAGAAGTTTGTGGTAGTGAAAACTCGAAAAATGTTTTTTGTCCTTAATATTTGTATATCAAAGCACATTAATTTAGAAAGTATAAAAAAAAATAGTTTATTTATATATTGAATAACCTTAACCTCCAAAACTAAAACAAAAAATGCTTTTAAAAAATACTAAGTGACAAACAAGTTTTATTTAGTTCGGTAAACCAATATACACATTATTTGTCTGTCGTTTCATTTTTAATAATTAAAGATATTTGTTTGTTGACAAAATAATAAATGTCAACATAACACTTAGAGTATCTCGCAAAAAAATTTGGTTTATTTTTTTATTAGACACTTTTTATAGCTGTTAATCGATTTTACTATATAGTCCGGGATGCCATCGCAAAAAAGCTAGCCAATAAGGGATATGTATGTAACCCTTTTTTTATATTAATATAAGCTAAAGTTTAAAGTCGCACTGCTGCTTTATCTAAGCGGGCTAAGGAAAAAAGTGTATAATTAAATTTACTGGCCTAATAAAACTACGTCATTTTTTATAAAATTATCTGTAGCCCTTTTACAAAAACACAAATATCTTAAAAAAAAACGAAAAAATGTATTAAACAAAAAATATACTTTTTAATAAGCTTTATAATAAAAAGTAATATAGACATTTTTAATAAAATAAGTTATAAACGAGATATAAGCAAAAAAGTAATTTTGGCTTTTAAAAATTTCGCTTGTACCAATATTTTTTTGGTACAAGTAAGCCAACTTCGATCTATCTAAAAAGTGATTTAAAATATTATCTTCTGTAAATAAAACAAACTAATACACATGTGCCTCAAAGCATAACGTGGTGGCACGGATATTTTATTAATTTTTTTTTGTCCAATGTACCCAATCTGATCCACTTGAATCTTTAACTAAAAGAAAATTTAAACTTTATTATTTTATTGAAAAAAATAAATAAATAAGTGCCTCCTCTATCTGGGTGTTATATACCTGGCAGGACGCTTAACTTTTCTCGATCTTCTATGCTACTATGTGTAAAGCTCATCGTTTAAATATTTTTATTACCGATTTAAATAATAATATCAATAATTTATAAAGACATTACTTGTTCAGAATGATATTGAGAAAATTTTATTCAAATTTTTAACAACAATTTTTTTTTTATACTTTATTTAGCGTAAAACTCTTAAACTCTTATTAAGCTATCTACTTATTTTGGGCTTAAAGCCTTTCTTATTTAAATTGTTGTATTCACCTATTTATTAACTAATTTAAAATATAATTAAATGAATATAGATTAAAGTAGTAAAGGCACTATTTTTTTTAATAAAATATTGTTTAAATTTTGTTTTAGTTAAAGTTTTAAGTAGACCGGAATGGATAGAGTTATTGTAAACAAAAAATTAAATAAAATATCTGTGAGGCATATGTGTATGAGTTTGTTTCATTTAACGAATAGAACATTTTAAATTAAGCTTAGATGGATTGGAGTTGGTATATTTACTTGTACTAAAAAATATTGTTATTAGCAAAATTTTTAATGGCGAAAATCACTTTTTTCCTTGTATCTCCATTATTAGCTATCTTATTAAAAATGTGCATACAATTTTTTTTATAAAGCTTATTAAACAGCATATTTTTTGTTTAATCCATTTATTCGTAACTCTTTTAGTTTTAGAGATATTGAGACAGCAATGCGGCTTTAAATTGACTATAGTTAATAGAAATATTTAAAAAAATGTTTTGTGTGTGTATCTCTTACTGGCTAGCTTTTTGCGGTGGCCTCCCGAACTAATACAAGTGAATAAACACGAAGAATGTTCAAATATTACCAAAAATTTTACTCTCTGAATCAAACAAATGGCCCTAGCCGCAATTTCGTCATAATCTTCTAGCAATGAGGTATCAACATTGTTTCTTTAGTTGTTTTTATTTAAAATAATTCAATATAAAAGCACAGGCAGTTCATAATTTCTTTTCTTTTCGCACAATAGGTAGTATTTTTTTGTGGATATTTGCCAAAACAAGCGATAATTTACTAAATACTTGCACAATTCAAAAAATTTTACTTATTAAAAATCTACGTATTAAATTTGTGCAAAAATTTGAAAGAGGGCCGTAAAACGGTAAAAAAAAATCAGCACGCCAGAAGTTCGATTACTCCAATAACACAAACCAACACTGACCTGATAAAAGTCCTTATCCTTAAAATTTTATTAATATTACTAATTAGCATTAGTAGTGTTAAAAAGTCATGCATTTCCATAAGCATTTTTAAAAAGTTTGCGCAAAGTAAGTACCCAGAGAACAGAAATAGGGACATGTGGAATTTTTACGAATTTTGGAATTATTACGTGGAATATGGGCTTCAAAAGGGTTTTACAAAGGGACTGAGAATAATACATTTTTTATGCGTACACTAATAAATGCTATATTATTAAGGTTTAAAAACTTCATAAAATAGGACAGTAGCAAAATTATGAATAGCTTAGCAAAGTGTTTTAACGTTTAGTATATTTTACAGTAGATGGACTGTTTTACTTTGACTTTTCTAGTTATCTACGAAGTTTAGTTTAAGTTTATTTTTATTTTTAAACCAATTTTCATCAATCTAACAAAAATAAACTTGTCATAAATTTTACGAAAGTTGCATTCTTTTTAGTAGCTATTTTTATTTCACAAAAAAGGTAATTGTATGATGATGGCAGATTTGTTGTGAGACACGGGCTTATTTAACAGCCTTTATTTGTTCTTTGCAGATACACTAAAACATTGGTTGTCAACTCAGGCAGTCCTAAATTTTATAAAGTATACCCGCTACTTCGGGTGAATTAAGTGTTTACTGTAGTAGTATTGAAAGCACAAACCTTTTTTACCCAAACGCCATTAGAGCCCTGTTATGCCTACACAGTACGAAAAGGTAGACTCTAATAAATAATGTTACCCAATATAATAAAAGACGAATAGCAAGTTATATGGAATTTCGAAACCAATATTACTGAAGCTTTTGAAGTATATGATTAAAATAAGAAAAGCACGAGAAAAAAGCAAGTGTTCCTAAAAAGGGTAGTATATACAGGGAGCTTAAGGTTAGGTAAATAATTTTAGGAAAATAAATTTAAACAAAAATTTATCCTATTTAAAATACCTAATTTCTAACTAGTCTAGGAGGAATCGGCGCATTAGTACCGAATACTATTTTACCTCAATTTTTTTGAACGATCCTTTTTAAATTGTCGTACTGATGATATAAATGCATGTTGCCATGGTGCCAATTGATTAATCCGAATGGTTTAATCAATTGCAAAAAATTGTTATTTTTTAACCGAATATTGTTTTATATTTCTTATTAAAATACAAATAAAAAGATCCTATGAATTTTTACGATAAAGTTTATATTTTTGGAGATATGAATTTTTACAGGTTCAAAAAATCTCAAATTCGGGTACTTTGACCAATGAAAAATATAAAAAAAAACAAAAAAATATTTAATTTTTAATTTTTATACCTTATTCAAAAATTGATATTATTCCTAATTGAGATTTAAAAAAAAATCATTGTTTATACATGTCTTTTGATTGTTTAATACGCGCGCTCGCTCACAAGTAAAATAAAGCTGTAATAATTTTTGTTAAGTTGGTTTCAGGAAAAAAACATATAAAAGCAAATTGTAGATAATTTAATTAATAATAACATTGCCCTTCTTAACAATTTTAACAGAGTGAATAGTTTTTAAGATAAATGATAAATAATGATTTAGGACACAGAGAGGCCGATACAAGTCAGAGGCGATACTTAAAGATAAGGGACGTATACTTATGAGCGCGCGTAATTAACAATCAAAAAACAGATAAACAATGATTTTTTTTTAAATCCCAATAAAGGATTTTACTAACTATTGTATAAGGAATAAAAAATAAATATTTTTTTGGCACCAGGTTGTCCCATGGCAACATGCATTCATATAATCAGTAGGGCAATTTAAAGAGGATCGTTAAAAAAAATTGAGGTGAAATAGTTTTTGGTACTCATGCGCCGATTCCTCCTAGACTAAACTATTTAATACTGAATAGTTCGCATTTGTTCTTAATTAAAACCAAACCATAAGAAATAGGATAGACTTAACCTCTTCCACTTCTTAAAAATTCATAATTATTGATCTTAAATAGCTGTCACCTTTACTAATTATCAATTAAACTAAGGATTTTTTCGCGATATACCCTTTTTAACTACTGGTTGATAGCAGTTCTTTTCCCCACCGTTCTAACCGTGCTTAACCCGCTTATCCTCGCAAAAACGAAACGTTTTACGTAGGTCACGGGTGTATCAACTTACCCACTAATTGTTTATTACACTTTTAGGTTTAAATCTAACTGTAAGGTCTTTGAAGAGTTAAGAAATAAGTCGAAAAGATAAGATATAAAACAAATTTTCCATTCAATAAGATATTAGCTGTTTTCAAGTCAACTGTAACAAGTAAATCTTTTTCTTTATGATTGAAATACAATTGCACTTATTTATCTATTTGGGAATTAACTAATTAAATCGAAAAGTCTGCAATCCAAATAGTCGTAAAACCATAGCAAAAAAAACAATACAAGAACTAAAACAATAGAAAAGCCGCGATCCCTCCATTATTTTAATTTGACACTTGACATAAACATTATGAACGCTCCTCCCGACTAGTGGCGATAGCGGTGGATACTGGGTACAAAGTAATGACGTAATACTGACGTCATAACTCCTTCCCCTACGTTACCGCTTCTCGCCAAAATAAACCGGTATGTTAAGCCGGGATTCAACGGCGCGTGGAGTGGCAGTTCTCGCGCCAAACTTGCCAGTTCACGCGCCGTCGGATAGGGCAGACTTGGCGATCTTCGGTCGGCGCCAGGGGGGTGTCACTAATATTGAAGATTTTGCAACAGCGGTTTAGGCTCAAAGTGTGGGGCCCACTTACGGGAACGGGGCTAGGGGCAGGGTAAGGCAGTGTTGCCACGTAGATGGGATCATAAATCTCTCACGTTACTTATTTATTGAAGATTTAATAAAACGGCCATAAAAACCAAATAAATTGTATTTTATGTTAAAGCTTAGAAAAACAACAAAGTACATAAAAAACAAAAACCTGCCAAAAAAACTAAAAACCAACGGGTAGGAGCGTTTTGCTCCTACATAATTTTTAATAAAATGCTCCACTTTATAAATACACTGTAGAGTAAACATGATAGGAAACCTTTGCATATACCTTTTCTTTCTCGCTCTGCGTGCTGATTAAGGTTGTAACGGAACTCCACCTCTGTTACTGCGGAACTTCCGCAAAGAACCGAACACCTCATCCACCTGCGCAGAATTTATGCGGAGTTTTAACGGAGGTTTATTTACGATAACATACAATCCGCAAGGAGCGACGCTGGGCGACGCGGCCGTTCGGCTACCTCTTCTCAATTTTAATTACTAGTTTATTTATGAAAGCATCCGCCTCCGCTAATAAGGCCTCCGTTACAACCCCGGTGCTGATATAGATTTGCCGAAGGTCGGCGACCAGCTCCACTAGGTATAGTCTCGGACGCTATGTTATTAAATATAAACGAAAGCAGAAGGTTATAATTTAAATATGCATATAAATAGGATATTTGTAATTACTTAGTAAATAGTTAAAAAAAAAATAAAATGTCATAGTCTAACTCGGAAAAAGTTTCTACAAATAGGTTTGTTTCTGTAAATCCCCGTCGTCTCAAAGTACTAAAAAAAATTCGCTATTTCCGCGACTAGTCGCTGCGAACGGCAACATTCCCACTTCCCACTTCGTGCGTTTCCGAATGACTTCGGTCTCCTTCGAAATGGGGAAGGTCTTTGTTGCGGAATGCGGAAGCCATTTTCTTTCACTTATTAGACGATTTCGCTACGTTTTGGTAGGTACTTTGGTTGGTCAGAAATAGTGATGGGATAATTCGAATTAAAAATAATTGATAATCCGATTATTGAAAAAACCGCTATCATGCGATTATTCAGATTTAATTTGAATTACGAAAAATAAAATTCATCATCTCAATCGGTAAAATAGGAAAAATATAATTTGATCAACCGACAGGCCCATCTATAAATAAAATTATTAAGTAATAACGTAGAGCCATCTCTAGGGGAAATGGGCGTTCTTGCCATTCAAGGTTATCTTCTGTTGCGAAAGAAATACATTGTTGCAACACTTCTCTAACCCTTTTTTATTCTGTGGTCGGCGCGGTGAGTCCCGTCATATGTCGGTAAACCAACACGGTTCAAAGGAGCTCGGACGCTGGCGCGCAGCACGTGCATACCGCTCCAACGACGCGGCTGTGCGCGTTATACTGTCAGTGCCGTAGTACTTTCACCATGGAGTGGTCGAATGAAGTGGTGTTAAAATTTTTATCCCTTTATGAAGCCGAGTCAATTATTTAAAACACACGGGATCCATACCATAAAAATAGGAATTTAATTCATGATCCTGGAAGCGAATTAAAAAGCAAATGAGTGTAAAATATTCAATAAAAAAACTGTGTTGCAGAATGTTCTCGATTTTTGTACAAAGAAACTCTTCACCATGTTTTTTGTTTTCGTTTTGTTTATCGTCTTGCCATCCTGTATGTTCCTAACATAAAATAATAGGCTGCATCAGCAACGATACGCGTTCGCTAACGATTCATTCTTTTGTACAATTAAACCAAGTCATTTAATTTTTTACCGCCGACACTGCCGACGTACAACCGCTGCGTGTCTACGTCTGAAACCGCGATCCACCGCGATCCTACATGCGCCGTGGGAACGGCCCGACCACATTTCGACGCGCCAACCTTGACACTCGACAGTCAACCCAGGATTGCCATTCCACGCGTCGTTGAATCCCGGCTTTAGAATGTCCTAACAATTTTTAACGTGGTATGTCGCCAATATTTTTTTACTGTTTCTCATGCCGGGGACACTGTCACTATAACGGCCAAGTGGTGATCGCGTTGTTAAATTTAGCAATGGACTTAGCAGTTTAGAATGTTTAACAAAACGTCATTGTCATTGTTATTCAATGATTTTAGTAGGCAACCTGTTAAAATCTGACATTTTGTTAAACATTCTAAACCGTTGTTAACTTTTAACAATTTGCTAAGTTGACAACGGTTTAGAATGTTTAACAAAATGTCAGATTTTGACAGGTTGCCTACTAAAATCATTGAACAACAATGACAATGACGTTTTGTAAACATTCTAAACTGCTAAGTCCATTGCTAAATTTAACAACGCGATCATCACTCGGCCGTAAGCCTTATGTTAAAAAACAGCAAGTTGTTATTAAAAATGGCTCTGTCAGAAAATTGTATTTTTTATGAAAGATGGCTCCTTGTGCCAAATAATATTAGCAGTAGTAAGGTTTGTCAAATGTCAAAGGATTTACAGGGTAAGACAAAAGAGTAAAGCACTCTTATTTAAAAAAAAATAACAAAATGTTAAAGAGAAAAGTTTTACAATCAAATGTTAGGCCTAAAAACCAAGTCATAGCCTTCTTTTTCCATTTTATTCTAAAATTGAAAAGATTTTTATAGCAGATATTTGCCCCTGTCTTGGACTTTAACATTTATTTTTACAGATGTTTAATTAAAAGCACCTAATTAATCTATTTGTTTAAATTCCACCCTGTGTATTTTCCTAACTTGGGCTGTATTAAAGCGTAGAGTGCTGTAATTTCAAAAGAACAGATATTTTCTTACAGTGTACTTTTGTTTTATCGTGGTTAATATCAGTAAAGGGTGACTGGATTTTTTATATTAAAAAAAAAATAAAGTTACTCTCAATATTTAAAAAAATAGAATATAAACATCGCAAACCTTTATTTGTCCATTATATAAAACAATTATTTTTTTACGATTTTTAATATGTTTAATCATTATCATTAATTTGAAACATCCAGTATAACAATGACAGATATTTTTCATTCACTACCATGCAATAAGGGTGGCTAAATCAAAATAATGACGTTAATATTCTATGTCAAAAACGAAAGGGGAGTAACTGTTTGATAGCACAAACAAATAAAAATTAACTGCGCAATGAACGTCTACGAATTAAATATTTAAAAATTGTAACAAAAATTCTATATAATTAATGTAAATTATTTATCACGGTAAAAGCAGTTTAAGACACACTTATTTTGTTATGCTTTTATTTACAAACTGAATTTGTCTTGATGTTTATGAAAACAAAAAAACTTTTTTATTTGCAGAATACCTTTATAATTTACTTGATTTTATTGTTGGGGCTGTTAAAGTTTAAAAAACCAACAAATTAGGTTTGGCGTGCATAATTATTATTCGAAAAGAAAACATTTAGCAATATTTGTGTGAGAGGTATTTTATCAGTCCCTTGACGGTTTAATTCGGGAAGTTGTGTAATAAGTGCGCACTGTCGATGGTAAACCAGTGTTGACAAATATTTATAATGGAAAACAGTGTACTGACTGGTTAATATTGTTGTCAAACTGTTTTAGGTCTACCTTTTAATAAAGCTCAGGTATAAATATTACTGTAAATTAACTGTAGAAATAAAAACAACAAAAAAATATTACTTTTTGAAACCGTGATTATGACTACAAATAACTTTTAATATGCATATTGATAAATGATGACTTATTTAACCTAACATTCGGATTTTTTAAAAGGAGTTTTTTCATACTAAAAAAAAGAAAAATGTATTCAAAGTTTTCGTACACTAATATGTTTGTTAAAAAAAATAAAATTAATTTATAACTTCCTATTTATATTATTAAGTAATTATTTGAAACCAATAAACAAAATATACTTACCCAACAAAATATCGACAGTTGCTCCGCTCATGTAATCATGAACATCAAAAATATTTTCTTTTTCCTTATCCAACTGTTTCAAAAGATTTTGGGCATTTTTATTGAAAACAGGCATAAAAGATTTTAAAATTGACGAATGGAAAGTTGGCGCTATCATTTTTCGATGTGACCTCCATTTTTCTCCTAATTAAAAAAATATCAGTAGAATAAAAAAAAATTTAATTAATTCTTATATTCTAAAATTGGTCAAGGGAATGAAATAAATCACAAATATTTCAATTTTAAACCAACAAATCAATTGTTTATAAACTGTGTCAATTTTTATATTTCCATTTAATATAATTGTTTATAAATATTCATTTATTAGAAAAACATTTTTAAAAAGCTGTTTGATTAAAAATAAATACCATCAAATCAGATCCATATAGACAATGCCTCGAGCCAGAAATTTTTTAGAACAATAAAATTAAACTTTTTGTTATATTTATTTATATATATATATATATATATATATATATATATATATATATATATATATATATATATATATATATATATATATATATATATATATATATATATATATATATATATATATATATATATATATATATATATATATATATATATATATATATATATTTATATATATATATATATATATATATATATATATATATATATATATATATATATATATATATATATATATATATATATATATATATATATATATATATATATATATATATATATATATATATATATATATATATATATATATAAATTTTTACTTCGCAATGGATGAACGGAAAAGTTTCAATAAAAATGTATTTTTAGATTTTTTCCAATTTATGAAATAAACTCGTAAAAAAAATAATAATAAAAATAGAAAATTTTAGTTTTTTGGCCATATTTCCCTAAAACTTAGCAAGTAATAAGAATCATGTAGGTACAAAATTATTAATAATATAAATACCAAAAAATTATAACGAAACCATTAAAAAAGAAATATATGTAATATTATTGAAATTTGCAAAATATTTACATTTGCCAATCTGGTAGGGCTCTCAAACCAATATACAAAATGTTCTAGTATTACTATGCATGTTTGTATGTAAACCACAAATCGGATTGTGATCATTCTTTTTTATTAGCTTACAATGAAATATTGTGTTTCGTGATAACAAATGTAATAAAAATGTGTAATTTAAAGGTGGGATACTGCGTTTGCTGCTAAGTACTTTTAAAAGAATTATCACTGCTTAATTGGTTAAATTTTAAGTTAGTAATTTAAATCATTAACAGACAAAATATATCGCTCGTACAGTAAGGCGAGTGCTCTAATTTAAGTATATAAAGGTCTTTCCTTTAATTACCGTTATTAACAAAATGTTTAAAGTAACATAAGGAAATGTGATCAGGTAAATAAAGCCTACACATAAAAGGAATTTTTGGAAATATGTTGTTTACATACTCTTTACATACTCTATATCATTAGATTAACCTTTTGTTTTATAAATAAACGGATCTTTAATTTTTTAACTATTGGATATGACGAGGTGTTTGCATTTAGAATTTTAGTATGGGGCGACAAAATCAGAGGCTGCTGTGTTTTGTAATAAATATCTTTGCTAAATTTTTTGTGTGAGCATTTTACGCCTTAAATGTTAGATATTATGTAATTGTAGTTAAAATGTCATTTTCTAAGAAAAGAAGCAATAAAATATAGGATGAAACATAAAATCGAAAACAAAGGTCCTATGAAAAATGCAAATATATTAAAATATGCAGATTTATTTTTAATATATATGTGACGGAAACGAGCAAGTTATCATTTAGATAATTACCCGATAATAGCTGCAAAATGTCTGGTTAAAACCATAAAAAATATATTATATACTTGCCTTTACTAATGAGAAGACCATCTCCGAGCCAGGGCTTAAAAAGGTCATATTCTTGAGCTTTTTCCAAATGAACGTTGCTTCCCAATATTAGCTATATGTAAGAAATGGCAATTATAGTCTTAAAGTAAAAATCTAGTGCAAGTATCGTCTGGCAAATTTATCTGTAACAGCGAAAAGAATTTCAACTATTTCGAAGGAAAGTATGTGTGTGTGCCAGGTTTAACTACAAGAAAGCAATAGTACTGGTCAAGTAGTAGTTTTAATTTTAAAATCAATTTTTTCAGAATAACAAAATATAATATTGGAAAAACCTAAAAATTTAATGTGGTTATTATATAGTTTAATTTTAATTTAATAACTATTTTGTTTTACTAGTAAATATTATAATAGGTAATTATTTTGCAAAGATCTTATCGACTTTGGCTAAACTGGCAATATGAAACAAAAGGCATGTCCACTTGCGTCCTAGATGAACCTAATTGGTTTAGTTTGTTACATGTTTTGTTACTTGTGGTGTAAATTAAGGCGTAATTGGAAGTGTTTGGCATAATTTTGCTTCCTTTCTTGGAATATCGAATATTGAAATATTCAGTGTCGGAGGACGGAGGTTTTATCTTTACTTTTAAGTGTTTTGTAATTGTGTAAGTTTAGTGTTGTGTGATCTTAAGTTTTTGTTTTCCCACCTTGTACACAGATTTTGTGAAAATTGTAGAATTTTTGGTTTATTATCTTTCCCAGTAAGTTTTAGTTATACAGGGTGTACCAAAAAATATACTAAAAGATATACTGGGTGTCTGCTAATTATTGGTACATGGAAAAATGACTTCCTACTTGGAATTTAATCATATTGGTCTATACCAAAATTTGATGTTAACTGAGATACAGGGTGTTAAAATTAATACTTCGTTTTTGTTTTTCTTTAATAATTTTGTGCAAAATAGGGTTTTTTTACAAAATTTTGCAATTACAGGATTTTCTAAGAATGATTTGAAAATATATATTTTTTAGGATAAGCTATAAGAAAACAAATCAACGTAATAATGATGCAATTGCTATGAAACCGCCATGTTGTTTTTTTTTTGTTGATAATAATAAGATAGCTTTTTCAGATAGTGTTTAATTTTTTGACGTGGAGCCCAGAGACGATATTCGGAACTCTATCCGAATCAAGCACAACCTGGTTTAAAAATCTTTACAAAAAATTTTACGGCCGATTCAGAAAAACAGGTACTTTTTGTCCTAAACGGAATTCCACAGGGCGCCTGAAGACTATTGTTTCCGAACAAGAAGGGGAAATTCTGGTCCGCGTAGCTAAAAATTCGAAAATAAGCACACGTTGCTGCGGCAACTGGAGTGGGCAAGTCTCGGGGCAAGTTATCTGTTTGCAACACTTTTTACGAAGAGGGTCTTTATTCATTTTCATACCTTTTTTTTATGTAAACAAATATGAAAAAAGTATTGTTTTCATTAAGCTGTAAGAAAGTAACAAATAAAGCGGGTAATTCCCGATGATTAGATCACTAACTAAAGACTGAGCAAAACGCTTTTATTTCAGATCTTGACACTGTTATACACAAAATAAAGCATATAGCTTTGCCACTTAGACGTAGGCGTATGCCTTAGTAAGTATTTTTTTTATGAAGCTCTTTGATATTTATCATACATAACTAAATAAATGAAAATTGGTTAAAATTTTGACGCATCGCAATGATAATAATACAGGGAACTTAAAATGACGTTTTTAAAACTGTTTTTATTTTCTCATTGCAAAATATTAGCAAAAATTAAAAAGACCGTCTATCTAAGAGGTAGACTATTAAAAAAATCAATTAGTTTATAACGTTTTTCTGCTTTTTTGACTTCCCAGAAATACTAATGTAAAATTGTTATTGATGGCCCTTAAATGCCTTAATTTTTAATGACGACCATATATTTAAAATATGTTTAAAATAAAACATAGATGTATATTGTATACATTATTTCATTTAAACAAATTATAAAATATTCCCGACCTTTTAGAAAATCAGCCCGCCGCTGTGCTTTTTATGAATGGAGTAAGCCATGTTTGATTTACAACTACCTTCCCCTTAACGACCCCGCGCTGTTACAGATATACTTGCCAAACTATAACAAATAAATATTTCTTGTTTTTTTGTTAATAATAATTTAAAAGTGTCTAATTGATGGGTCAGGTATTATTAAATGGATTTTTTTTTACCTTGGCTTGGCTCTATATGTTAAAAATTATTATTTGGCTGCTTATCAAAATGGATATTTTAACTAACAGTTTTTTACAGAACTAAATGGACCGATACACATGGTTGTTATTTTCAGAAAAAAAATACAAGGGTTGTAAAACACCCATTTTTCTGTGTTCTAAATACCCGTAATATTTTTTATTGGTTTTTTAAATTAATAATATTTCTGTATGTATTTTCTTGCCCCTTATAGCATATAAGTTGTTATACACACTTTTCTTCTAAAGCATTTCTTAATATCTTGGTTAATTTTATTCCTATCTCCAAATTCTTTAAATATAAATTCTTAAAGCACTATCTTCTTAACAAAATATTTTTTTTTAAGTTTGATGTAACCGTATCTATGCCTAAGATGGTCATTACCTTAATTAATCTAATTAGGAGCCTTACCTCTATGTCCTTTGGATTTGCAAGACCAACGTATAGCTTTGGGCCCATATAAAGTTTAACGACATCACTTTTCAGGTCTTTGTATATTCGTAAAACTTTACTCATAATATCTTAAAACAAAAAACAAATAATTTGTAACTTTTAAGAAATCAGATGATAAAAATATATTGTAAGCTTTAATACAAGGTTAAATAAAACCTATTAAAATAGGTTTCTAAGCAAATTTTTAAAATAAAAATGGTAAATTTAAAAATAAATGTGCTAGTACGTCACTGGAGTAGCTACTTTTTCCAAAACATATGTTAAATTTACAGTTTATTTCGATTTTTCGTCATTGCTTAATAATGCATTTTATAATAATATAAAATTAAAGTTACCCCTTATAAAAATACTTAAAGACAATTTACAAAGATTAAACTATCCCATTAGGATAAAATTTCAAGATTTTATAAGTTTATTTTATCAGTGTGCTTTGGTACAGTAAGAAGATAAAAAATTTTAAAACAAGCACTTTGTACTTTAATAACACAAGTCAACATAATTTTTGTAACATCGATGAGAATGCTTATTTTGCCTTTCATTTAGAAAGTTAATTAAACACTTTTTTTCTAGAAATGGCCCAGCACGTCCCATTTTCAAGTACCTGCTGCTCTCTTATATAGTGCAATCTTTAAAATCATTTTTACCTGCCTTAGGACCGGAAAGTACAACAAGACCGCCGAGGGGTTATTTTCACAGTATTGTACGAACCTCTAAAAGATTTATTATTTTCTGCAGTTTAGTTGGTTTCTTCCTCGTTTACAGTACAGTTAAGTGTTTAAGTCGATTTTGATATAAAATGGCAAGTTCAAGTCGTCGATGTTACAAAAATTCAGCCAAAAAGTTTTGTTGTATGTGTGGAAGATTTATTATAAACTCTCAAGCTAGATCTATATCTAAGAAAGTCAAAAAATACTTTTTTATATTTTAAGTGCCCAATTGGGGATCAAGATAAAAGTTGGGTTCCTCATGTTATTTGTGTGAGTTGTTACGTAAATTTAGTGCGATCTAGTTAGAGTAGATGTATCGCAAGAAAAATTCTATGAGGTTTGTTGTTCCTATGGTGTAAAGAGAACCCTCTAACCATGTAATTGATTCCTACTTTTGCATCACTAAAATGTAAGGGATTTCAAAAAAGCATAGAGACAAAATTGAGTGTCCCTGCGCTAGGGCCAGTTCCTCATTACCAGGAACTACCGGTACCGATAGCGCCTTTAAACCTGGACATTGTGTTTCCCAGTGATTCTAATTCTTTATCAGAATCTAATCCACAAATTCCTGAGAACACCGGTTGTGACCCAACCTTTTTACCAACTACTAGTATAACTTAGAATAAATTAAATGACTTGGTACGTGACCTAGGATTGTCAAAACAAAAATCGGAACTTCTTGGTTCCAGACTTTAACAGTGGAACTTGTTAGATAAAAAAGCAAGTGTGGGACAGTAGGACAACAAAAGAATACTACAGTAAAAAGGATTGGCCTCATAAAACTTCTTTTAAACCTGGTACTTCAAACATTAAATATGCCCACCTTGTTCACCCAAAAAAGATGCTGCCATGGACAAACAAGGTAGTAGTTTTCAGTACCTAAGCGAAATATTTCCTCAACTAAGTAAAGAAAGGAAGGCGTATTTATTAGACCTCAGATAAGAAAGCTCCTAAATTATCTCCGTTTTTAAGAACAATTAAATGAAAAGGAATTGGCAGCTTGGACGTGTTTTGTACGTGTAGTGAAAGGATTACTGGGCAACAAGAAAGATGAAGACTATAAAAGAATTATAAATAAACTGTGTCGCATGTCTCTAAAAATACATTTTTTTCACTCCCATTTCAATTTTTTCCCGGAAAATTTGGGTGCAGCAGGGCGGCAGGAACCTATCTATGTTGGGCAACTACTGTTGGTTTTTAAAAAGGGACGATGTTACAAAACACAAAAGGAAAAAGTAAACTATTTGTCGGTGTATCATATCTCGTGCAACATATTTTTTATGCACATAACATTCAATTAATGTTTTGTATAGATTCCACATATTTTATATGTTTATATTAAATAAATGTATCAGATTGTAAAAATATGTCGTCTCCTCTTTTTTTTCGATATAACAGAAAAACTGTACTATTAAGCTTATTATTTTCGGATTTAGGACTTTAAAATAGTTCAAACAAACCTGTTTTCAGCAATGTTGCTTTACAAATATTTAAATTTGTTGATTTGTGTAATTATAATCAAATCATTACAATGTTTTAGCGAGGCTTAAAATCAGAAAATAAATTTAAACTCTTTATAATAGGCAAAACGTAGATGCATTTACCTTTTGGCGACATTCCAAATCCTTCCAGAGCATTTCCTATAATTGGATATACTCGTGGTCCCGGAATTTTGTTACCTAGTTTAACATAACGCAGCGACTGGAACCAAAAATGGTATATTGTAAGGAGGGTGACCACTCCAAACAGAATCGTTACTAGCATATTTTGTAGCAACGACGTTGCTGGGCTCACCACTTCGGCTGCCTAGAAAAGAAAAAAATATAAGAATTGTTTTTCTAAATAAACTATTAAAAACCTTTTAATCATTAGTTTACAGTATTGCTGTGTTAAAATAAAATAAACATGCCATTTCTGTCTTAGGGACAAACCACAAAAGCCTGTATAAAGACAAGATTTGTGGATAAGGTCACCCATCCAACTACTGACTATACCCAACATTGCTTTATTTACAGGAAGCTGTGTTAGAACGCGTCAAATGCCTGGGCCAAGGTTAAATTTTTTGCCTGAAGTGGTACCACCCCACCTGTCCTTTAAGGGATATGTAAAGTCTTACTGCACGTTTCGAGTTCTGGGTGCGTAAGTTAGTTTTTTTGCTTCTTTTTTTCTTTTTCTTTTTTTCTTTATCTCTATTATAAAATTTAAAAATAATGATAATGGCATACCCAAAAACAAAGTAATTTAGAGGTAAAATACTCCTTCAGTCAAATCTCCAGGTGAGGGGTACATTTGGGGGCCACCATTGAAAAGTTTAATTTCATTTACACATATTTCTGGGCTTAACACCAAAATAATCTCTGTTCATCACTATCCTCAATCTTCAAAACCCCATATACTGTTTCTTACTGAAACCCAAATAAATTTCAAAACATCAACCCACAACATCCTTTTCCTAGGTTACAAAGTTATTTCACTGCTTCATTCCCATGGCGGCGTATGTAATTACGTTTGTAACGATCTGCCTTATGCTAGAGGTTCTAACCTCGTATTAGGTGGACCTGATATTCTTTTGTTCAAACATACCAAATTCATCTACTGTATAGGCCAGTCTCCATTTGATAATTCCCATGCCGAGTTATTCGACTTCCTTTTAATAATGATTGCCACCAGGCCCGTAGCCAGGATTTTTTCTCGGGTGGGGGGGGCTTTGATATTTCATGAAATGGTGGGAAGGGATTCATTAATTTTTATTTATCAGATTTGTATCCGGAACTTTAATGGAGAAGGAGCTCTTATAACAAGAAGGCAGATGTTTCGAACCAACAAAATTTATAATTTAGTATACCATAATCTAAGTTTTAAAATGTAAAAACCTACCAATAATCTAAGTTTTAAAAGGTCGCAACTACAAAAGCAATCTTCTGATCTTTTTCCCAGCCATAATGTCGATCACTTTGTCTGGCTCCACGGTGATATCCCAGTGAACAGAAATCATAGCCAGTGCACTCAGTCTGTTGTCGCTGATCACACTACGTGGTAAAGGTTTTACTCTTTTCATTGTAGAAAATGATGATGATGATCTCTACACTAGCTGTTGTCACAGGCAAAGTAGCTAAGACGGTGAGTAGGTACCCAATTGAACGAAAATAGAATGGAACGCAGTGCTCTAACACTTTCAGTACCTCCAGGTTAGCATCTATGGTAGAAGCTTTTTCACACTATAGTTTATACTCAGCTTTTACTGCAGAGAGTGACATTCTGTCATCGAAGTGCGGTGCTAAATTCTCCAACTTATTTGTTTTATCAATAGAAAGAATTTGGAAGAATATCTTCATTTATATAAATCTGTCTGCTAAATTTTGAATTAAACTATCAAGGAAGGATGAACATGGCCACTTCTAATAGTTTTCATCCGAAGTAATTTGTGGATTGGCGCGCTTCGTCTGCTTTGTTGTAAGTCGTGGAACCTTCAAGTTAGTTTCGAACAGTTCTTCTAATAGTCTCGATGCCTACTGAAAATTTCGTTGAAGATTTTGTCTGCATCTTTTCGATGATTTCTTAGAGTGCTTAGAACCTCTTTCGCATGTTGCCGATACCAGATCAAGAGACTTTTCTTGAAGAAGCAAAGACAACGGCAAAGTAATACTAAAAAGTTTCTCACAAACGATAAACTGACGATAAATTTACTTTTCTCCATGGCTGCCAATAAAGCTGAGGCTGTTGAAGAAATGTTTCGCGTCGTCTTAGAAATCTCTTCCAAACTTATGCAAACCGAGTTGACGAATGTTAAGACACTGTCATGTCTTTCTTCATTGTCTTTTTTAATATTTATTTTTTTATCAATAAAAATAATATGTCAAGTTTTTAATAAATTTTCTCTACGTTAGATACGTTTGGATAAATGTAAACAAAATTTATACGAATTTCGGGGGGGGGGCTTCAGCCCCTCGAGCTCCCTCCCCTAAGTACATGCCTGATTGCCACTGTTATTTTCCAGTGTCCATTAATCGAAGTAATCATCCTCGGGGATTTTATTGTTCACATTAAAGGCTGTCCAGGTTCTACAAAAACTGACACTCAAAGTAGCCGGGCCGAAACCTTCTTTCTTTGCCACCTAGCCTTGGAATACTACCTGCTTTTCCACTCACGATCCGTTCAATATTTGGAAACAACTTATCGAAACAATTTAACTGAAAATTGTGACCCATATTCCTCATATCAAAAAATACTCCAAACCTTCACAACTGTAGTCCTCCAAATCCTGTGACCAAGTCAGACCTTTAAAAGCCCAAGTTCACAAAAAGTTTATTTGAAACCCTAGTCCTGAAAACCGGCATGCTGGCATAAAAGTAAAAAGTCAGTATAATCAAATTATCTCAGAAAATCCAAAAACCGTTTTAACAATCGGATGAAAAAAAAAATCCTCTCTTGCTTAAATCGCAGAAAATTTTTCTGATCCTGTCATTTAATCTCGTTGCCATTCATTTAAAAATAAATTTAACTGGCATACATACAATACATCCATAGCCCCGGCAGCTTCATATAAGCTTAGATAAGATAAGATAAAGATAAAGATAATTTTTATTTCCTCAATTTAAAAGTACAAACAGCACAATAATTGACGAAAAAATCAAACAGTCCTTAAAATAAATACTACAAATTAACAAAAAAAAAATATTAAAAAAAAAACAGTCAAAACGTTTTGTACTAAAAATAACTTACATAAAGAGTAAAAGAAAAACAACAGTAATGAAGTAGATTTTACCTTGAAAAAAAATCCTCAAAGCAGTAACAAGTTCTATCTAGTAGAAACTTTTTTAATTTACTTTTAAAAACATTGATATTCTTGGAGTTTTTTATGTCATCATTAAGGAAATTATAACATTTACAACAATTAAAATAAAAATGTTTTTGGTATGTTGCTGTCCGATGCCTGTCCGGAACCAATAAAGCTCCATTTCTAGTGTTGTGATCGTGTTGCATACCATTACTTACAAATAAGCTTCTATTTCTGTAAACATAAATGCACAGTTCCAAAATATAGGTTGAATAAAAAGTCAAAATTTTTAATGTCTTAAAAACGTCACGACATGTTTCTCGATGTGTTAAACCACTGATTATCCGAACTGCGTACTTTTGAAGCAAAAAAACCCTATTAACCTGAGCACCCCCACCATAACAAATAATCCCATATTGTAAATGGCTATGAAAGTATGCATAATAAAGAGTAAGAAGGGTGTCTCTACTGCAATGTTGGGACATGAAATTTAAAGCATAACAAGCACTACGTAATTTTCCACAGAGAAAATCTATATGCGAGTTCCACTGCAACTTAAAATCCAGATTCAAACCTAACATTTTAGTGGTTTCACTACAATTAATAGGACTTGCCGTATTTTCAAAAAGTGTAAATTTATCTAAATTGGGCCGCCTTGATAGAGTATACAAAAGAGCTGTGGTTTTGCTTGTATTTAAATTAAGATAATTTTTTTCTGACCACAAAATAATTTTACGATATACGTTTTCACTACTAATTTTTAACTTACTAAGGGTGTTTTCTTTAATTAAAATATTAGTATCGTATCGTTTCAGCAAAAAAAGTGGGGCCAATAAACCTTTTATTATAAAAATCTTTTGGAATTGGGTTTAAACTAAAAAGTATAATTAATAAAATTTTTTCATGTCCGTACACAATAAAAACCCCACAAATAAGAGTAGAGTACCCAATATAGATCAACTTGTTAGTCACTTGTTTCGGAGGTAATTCGACTACCTTGATACAAATCTTTACCCTGAATTAGTATACAAATTAGAATCCGACTTTTTCAGATAGATCGTCTAAATTTTAATCCATCTAAATACATCAACTTTTCCAATATAAAGTTTAACAAAAAAGCGAGAGAAATACAAAGAGTTCCAAACAAAAACCATTATCCAATGCCTCAAATTCTTTAAATTTGCATGATGCAATATGAAAGTCCTGCTTACCAATGGGTAAAAAAAAAGGCTTATAAATTGAAGGTAATTGTTTTTGACAAAAACATAGTTAACTGTGTTTTTATTGGTAATTCAAATATCTTAGACCTGGGCAAAGGGCTTAATGTTAATAGTATATTTGAACCCTTTATGCATTGGTATGAGCCTAGCACCATTTTAATCCATACTTGACAAATTTTCCGTTTTCCATTGTTTTGCAAAAAAAATAAGACAACTGATTTTTACATTTTAACAAATTGTTTGATATATTATCCACACCGCAGGCATTGGAATTCTTTAAATTGTCTATGAAAATATGCAAGTCCTGCTCACCAATAGGCAACATAAAAAAGGTCTTACCAAAAGAAGGTACATTACGCGACAAAAAATCATAGTCAATCTGATTATGGACAGGGTTACCATCCACACCAGCAAAGTTAATGTTAAAATTATTTGCAACTACTGCATCGGACAGCCTCACACCATTGTCCAAAATTTCTACTTCCTTTCTTGTTACATCTTTTTTTTGCAATTTATTTATGACCGACCAAACAGCCCTTGATTTATTTTGTGCATTATTTATTAGATCATCGTGATATTTAATTCTAGATAATTTTAGCTTTTCCCGATACTGACGGTTTAAATATATAGATAAATCTTTATAACGCCGATCATGTTTAGATAGTTCGGTATAAAGAGTTACTCTTTCTTTTAAGTGTAATAATTCTGGACTTAATTTATGCGTTTTACTGCCTTTCTTGTTAAGAAGACGTCGTTGTAGAGGAAAGCATGATTCAAAATAAAATAAGAGCAAATTGGAAAATATATCAAAGGCCTTGTCAGGACATGACTGGAGTAAAACATCACTCCAATCTTCAGACTGTAAACTTTGAACAAAACGAGTTGTATTATTATTACAAAAATTTCGTCTATATTCATAAATATTCGGTCTTTTGGAACATTGATCATTTACAGATATTCCTAGAAACTGAGAGTAATGATCAGATACTGTAAGGTTTACAACATTTGCTTTATATTTCAACTCTTCACTAATTAAAAAATTATCTATGCAACTGCTTGAGCTTATAGCTACCCGTGTGGGTTCCTTTATAGTAACAATAATTTTAAAGCAGTGCAGAAGATCAGTTAAAATTGTCAAATTAGCACTGGCCTCGCAAAAATTTAGGTTAAAATCACCTCCTATAATAACATTATATTTAAAATTAGAAACATACAACAGTAAATCCTGAAAAAGGCTTAAAAAAACTCCAAAACCACCTGAAGGTGGACGATAAACAACGACTATAATACTTTTCAGTTTATCAATTTTTACACTAGCGCACTCCAAAACTCCTTCCAAAGAAAACTTAGACACATTAAGCTCGGTACATCTAAAACCAAATTTATCGTTCGTAAAAATTGCAACACCCCCATGACCCAGATTCGAGCGGCAGTACGAAGTACACAGGCTAAAGTTTTCAAATTTAAGCTCTCTTAATTGCGACTGCCTTTGCCAATGTTCCGTTATTAAGAGTATGTGACATAAATGACCTTTTAACGCGGTGTCCATAACTAAAACCTTATTACCTAGGCACTGAACATTTTGGTGACATATTATGATGATAGAGTTATCCTTGTGATCCGGCAAGAAAAAACTGCTTCGTCTGATTTACACTTACAGGTTGGACTTTATTATTATCGTCGATTGTTGTAAGATCAATTTCCAAGTCACTATTTATTTTTTCGCGTTCTTGCACCTGTGGCGTGGCAGATATTGTAAAAGTTTCAGTAGTTAATTCTTTATTGTTTTGTAAAGTCACATCAATTCCACTATATTTATACCCCGAAAAATCTTTAACTGGTCTCACCTCTATTAAATTGTTACTATTAATGTACTTATTTATTACATAATTATCACACAGCGCAGAAAGCAAAACTTTTTTAATGTAGGGCTTTAGAGTAACAGTAAAATTTTCAAAATTTATATCCCGAAGATGCTTATTAGTTTCAAAATAATTCACGTGCCGAAAATTATAAGCAGCTTTTGCCAATTCACAGTTAAAATTAAACATTAATTTATTTAAAACAACCCGGTTTTTGCAGTAGGTAGCTCCCACTAAAGTTACATTTGTGCTTGTAAGCGATTCTAAAGTCTTATGTAACATGTGGACATCTATTTTCCTGTCTTTTAAAACATTAATAACTCCCGCAAAAATAATTAAATGATCAGTGGGTCCAAAATCCGAACAGAGAAGGTGAGCATCTTTAATAATATCGTTAAAAAGACCGTTTGGTTTAAAGAAAGAACTGACCGAAAAGTTTTGAGACTCTTTAGATAAAATACTGTTTAGCATGGACACACATAGTTCAACATTATTATCACCAATCACCAGGATTCTGGGTTTAGTGCTAACATTTTCATTTGTCTCGCATTTATTTACTTTAACTATTTTACTTGGTTGAAAATTCAAAAAATCTTTAACCGCTATTGATTTTTTTGGTGATTCGAGTATCGGTGTGTTCTTTTGCATTTCCTTTTTTGCTTTAGTTAAGGTAACTTGAAGAAATTTTAATTGTTCTTCCAGACACCGTATTTTATTTAATAGGCCAAAAACGGTTTTGCCGATTTTCGGCGGTTTTTTATTCCTTGAGACACAAATGGGATTCTCCATTTTTTGTTGTTGTTTATTTGCTTGGTCAGAATGCAGAAAACTAGAGTTCAGTGAACCTTTTAAACGATTTATCAGCTCGCATTTTTTACCTCTTTGTGGAAGTCCTCGTTTTTTTAGTTCTGCTTTAAGGTCAACCAATTTTAAATGCGATAAACGAACAACACTCATTGTTTAGGTTAAAATTTAGAATGACACTTAAAAATACAAAGTTAAAATTTATTTTTTACGCTATCAAAACTGTTGTCTTCTAAAAATGTATTATACCCGGAAACACAAATTTTAACACAATATTAACAGTAATAAACACACTTTTTTACGGAGCGATATCGAAACACACCTATACGGTCGAGTACTTGGTACAAGATTCCTCTAGATTCCTCTTCTAAGCCAGAAAGTGTTTCTTTTCTTCTAATCTGTATACGCTGTATGTACTCCAAATCAGGCCTCTTTTTAGAATATTTTTCTTATTTCTGAGGAATGGCGTCTTCTACAATTCTTAGCATTCTTGATTCCATTTAAAGAAGTTCGTCTTATAAATGATCCCACGCTTACACGAAAGGCTTCTGCTCTTGCAACGTGCGTGTTGCTCTGCAGCTTCCAACAGAGAAACACGCAATGCCACTTTTACGCTTCCTTTTACAGTCCAACTTGAGAGGCCTCGCACTTCACACCTTGTTTGTTCCTTTATCTCAAAGTGTCTAGACTATGTCACTTGCTACCAGCACAAGTGTTTCCTCCCCTCTAAATGTCCAAATATAGCCCTCTTACCACACTTAAGACCCCCACGGTACAATAGCACTAAGGCCATCAGCCCTCGTAGACTGTCCCAAGAATATGCTATAGAAAGAATTATGAAAACTAGCAAAAAACTGCATCCAATATATGTTTAATTTAAACGGTGTTATTTAAACAATTTATTTAAAACAAAATAGCAAATATGAAAAATTTGCTCGAAAAATTAGGTATGCAATTGATATTTAAAAATACGCAAACACAAATATATGGTATTTTCTTACCAAAATAACGGATATAAGTATACCTTTTATGTAACCCAGAATGCTAAGAATATTTTGTATTACTTGTATTTTCTAGGAGTATGTCGCTTAAGGGGTAAAATGATTTTTTTTAAGCTTTCAGAGTGACACCAGCTGATCACTTATTTAAAATTTTTCCTCAAATAAAAACCTTTTTTTAACAGATTATGATATGTTTTTACAAACCACATTATTAACCTAAATTAAATACCCTTTACACAAACGATTTAACCTCTTACTTTTTAACAAGCAATATTAAAAAAAATAGTTACTGTGCAGTCCCATCTCAATAATTTAATAATAAAAGGACTAAACATAAGATTACATGTAAAGAATATAATTTCAAAACATGGACAAATTTACCAAAAACAAAAAACCACTAAAAAATAGCCCTATCCCAAAAAATGTAGGTTTCCTTAAAGCTGTGCAGATGCTATTTTTAAAATTAACATCGCCATATGGTCCAGAATTGCTTTTTTTCACACATTTTGCAACATGCCATTTAGCTATTATATATTTCTCAAAATTGGGTTATTAATATAAGTTTTAATTTTAAAATATTTTTTAACATAACTTTGTAGGTATATTATATTTAAGTTCTTAATTTTGGTCTTTTCCGCAATTTATTTCTGACATTCTGGTGGTGGTACATTTAAAAATAATAAACAAATTTATTTTATGCATATTATGCTTTGAGTGTAATAATTCTAAATAAAAGGTATGTCTGTTCGCGTACTAATAAAATTGTGGGCCTACTTTAAAATTAAAATTTATTTTGTAAATGGCTTAAAGCCGTAAATAGCTTGCTTTTAAATTTTTTTGAGCCTAATTGTAACAATTTTTATAATAATAAAATTTTTACATTATAAAATACTAAAAATACCTTCGCATAATATGGGCATCGATATTTCAACTTTTTTTTTAATTACTATTTTCTACTTTAAAAAAAAAAAGTTAATGGTTAACTTTTCTTCGTCATTTTGTCAAGATGATTATTTAACTTAAAAAAATACCTTAAAACTCAAAACCGCTCTTTGTTTTAACAGCTTTAAAATACTTCATACAGCATATATTATACATAACAATTAAACTTTATTAGGTTGCAAAGAAGATAAGACCTTATAGCTGACCATTTGTGTTTTGTTCATAACATACTTATAATTTTGATAATATATCTCATCAAATAAGATACTTTCCGCTGAAAAAACTATCCTAAAAACCTAAACATTTTTTGTTATTTACGCCATGGCTACCCCTTGGAATCAGTCAATAAACTCTTATATTGACCATGGTTAACTTTCCTTCGCCATTTTGTCAAGATAGTTATTTTACTTGAAAAATACTTAAAAACGCTAAACCGCTATTTCTTTTAACAACTTTTAGGATACATATACAACAAATATAAATAACAATTAAACTTTATTAGGTTGCAAAGGAGATAAGAACTTCTAGTTGACCATTTGTCTCAACCGCTGTGTTCACACATCGTCGTTGTGGTTGGGCCCAGTAGGATCTTTTGGAACATGCGCTAGAGTTGCTGGTTATCGGCAACTCTTTTGGCTAGCGTATGGAACGGGATTCGAAGCTAAGATGAACACAATGCTTAACTCAAGGTGTTAGCATACCGTGCTGATGAGTGAATGACATCCTGTGCCTTAAACAGGTGTCTCCAGCGGTGCCTCTGAGATACAGAGTATCTAGCCTTACTGCGGTAATGCGGGGCTCTACCGTGGTGGACTATTACTTCCCTAGCTCCGAACAGAAAGCACACAGAACCGCTTTCATAGGAAAAAAGTGACAGAGGTGCGCTGACCGAAACGGATAAATCCGTTTCGAGAGGCGAGAGGTGCCACTCAAGGTCACAAGCAGACAAAGGTGCGCCGACCGAAACGGGTGAATCCGTTTCGTAAGGTGCCCCTGAAGTCACTGGCGCCTGTTTCACGGGGAAGGGCTAATCCATCCCGAACAAACAGGTGCTTAGAAAGGGTTCCCTGAATCCAAACAGAGGGCGGACAGAACCGCCTTTATAGGAAAAATGGTTTCCTGGCTTTAAACAGAAAGCGGATAGGACCGTTTTCATAGGATAAGGCCGGAGATGCGCCCTCAAAAAGAACATCTGTAACAAGGACCTGGTAGCTACTCACGTCACTAGACCGGGAGAGGAGGTCATGATGGATTTAATCGTCTACTCGTCATACTCTCCAGGAGACAGGGACACCAGAACACATCAGAACACATTGTGCTCGTGTCCGATCCTTTTGGGAGAAATATAAAAAGGTGTGAGCCACAATAGACCGAGCGGTCGCAGTGGAGGGCGTAAAAAGTCCACTCACTTTAACCTACCTACCTATCTACCTGACCATTTGTGTTTTGTTCATAACATACTTATAATTTTGATAACATATGTCACGAAATAAGATACTTTCCTCTAAAAAAAGTTACCCAAAAATCTAAAAATTTTCCGTTGTTTGGGCCATGGCTGCCCCTTGAAATCAATTAATAAACTCTAATATTGACTATGGTTAACTTTCCTTCGCCATTTTGTCAAGATAATTGTTTATCTTGTTTATTAAGCCCTAACTTGGCGTTTAAAATTTGGACGTCTGAATTGATATAGCTGTAAATATTTATCTGCCTGTGCAATTAAGTTAGAATTCTGAGAATATGCCTTGAACTTTAATATACGGCTGATTATATAGCAAATGTAGGTGCTATATTTCTAATAAGCACCAATACTGTGTGTTTAGTAATTATGATAATACATTTTGCCCTGTTAAATAATTCTAAATAATTTCTTCTTCTGCCAACCATAAAAAAAAAGGATATTTTTAATTGGTCCACGACGCAGCTAACAATATTAGATTATTTTATCTTTCCTAAAAAAGTCTAATATATTTATTATTCAATGTAAAATTTTCATATTTTGCAAACGTTACCTTTAACCCATGGTACATTTCAGGAAAATAATTTGGATTATACAGGGTGTCACAAAAAAGTGTAACGTCTTGATGGTGCATTTTTTTAAATTGAATGCTCTGTATTTTCTTGTATATTTGGGTACCTTTTATGGCCCTCTATCATCCTCTAAAATTTTGTCAACATCGGTTTAGTGATTTCAGAGAAAAAAGAATAAAATATAAAAAAAACTGTTTTGCACCACTGATTTTAAAAATGAATAAAAATACCATTAGTGCTTGATTAATAGAATTAAACAAGGAACTTATTAAGTAATATAATATCAGTCGGTTAGGTCATGTTTGGTTAATTCAAACTATACAGGTTGTCCGAAATATAGTGTCAAACTCTTCAAATTTTAAAGCACATTATTTTTCCTATTTTAAATATGAGCCCGTGTATATTTTTAGGTCGTAAGATGCAGACCTAAAAAACAAACATTTTCCTAAACATAACCCTATCAAAATTCCTAACACATTAAAAGTTATTTATTGAAACCTCATTTTGACATCTATTTAAATAGTAATACCATTGAATAAAAATAATAGGTGGCTGTGAAAAACAATCTACTGACATAGGAGTTTATTTTACTTACAGAATCCCATTTAGACGTTTTATAAAAATTCGAGTAAATCAATAATTTAAGAAATACCTTTAAATGTTAAATAAACCTAATTTTTAATTTGTAATACCGTTTGGCTAACATTTATGTAACTTTAACGAATTTCTAGGTAATAATTAACGTTATTAGGAAACTCTAATGTCAAAAAATTGTTTTTCATAGCCACCTACCATTTTTATTCAATGATATTACTATTGAAATAGATGCCAAAATGAGTTTCCAACGAATAACTTTTAATTTGTTGGGAATTTCGATAGGGTTATATTTAGAAAAATATTTGTTTTTTAATTTTACATCTAACGACCTAAAAATATTCAGGGGCTTATATTTAAAATTATAAAAATAAAGTGCTTTAAAATTTAAAGAGTTTGACACTAAATTTTGGACACCCTGTATAGTTTGAATTAACCAAACATGACCTGAGCGACTGATATTACGTTACTTAATAAGTTCCTGGTTTAATTCTATTAATCCAGCACTATTGCCATTTTTATCCATTATTAAATTCAGTGGTGCAAAACAGTTTCTTTTCAATATTTTATTTTTTTTCTCTGAAATTACTAAACCGATGTCGACAAAATTTTAGAGGAAGATAAATGACCACAAGAGGTACCTAAATATATAAAAAAATACGGAACATTCCCTTTAAAAAAATGCACTATCGTGACGTCACACTTTTTTGTAACACCCTGTAAAAAAAAATTATTTTCCTAAAATACACCGTAGGTTAAAGGTAACGTCTTCAAAATATAAAAATTTTACATTAAATAATAAATGAGCTACGTAAGACGGGAGATAACCTGCAGGACCCTGTATAATATTTCTTCATTTGGTAATTGAAGATTTCCGGAATAGTGTCCCCTTCCCGTTAAACTATAGTCTGTAAACTTGGAATGGAAGAAACTTCTGAACTGCAACTCTTGCACTAAGAACAGGATGGGAATACTAGGTTAGTTTACAATATGTCGGGATATAAAACCCAATAAAAATATAACATTTCTTAACTTAACCAACAGTGAAAAATCACTTTTAATAATGATTACTGAGATGGTTGACAAGAAAGAATAATCTACCTAAAATTACGAAATCTGTATATTTTACTAGGTATTTGTATCCAGACCTGTTGTTAGCCCAGCCACTATTTCTCTGTTTTAAGTATAAGAGTCAAGGTTAAAAAGTTTTTTTTTTTAATTTTAATAGAGTTTATTTTGACACATATATAAAAAAAATAAAATTGATGTCAAAGTTAAAAAGTTATTTAAGACTGAATTTTAACCAAATTTTGCTTGTCCAGTTAATTTTGTATGCTAGTGTATCTTATTCTACCATCACAAAAGATCCGTTAATATACACTTTTTATATTGCAAAGGTACATTTTTAGGCCTCCTGTATTTTTAACTCTCAATTGAACGCCAGCAAATTAATTTTTTTATGCACTAACTTTAATTTAGAGATAAACTTTCTAATACTATTATAATTTAAAAAAATGGATATTCCAAACCTTATGACCTAGACTGTCTAATAACTTATAACACACAAGACCACTTCTTTTTTATATTCACTGTAAAACAGTATCACCTAAACCATAAGTTAGTTTTTACACATACCAGTGTCATTTTCCCCAAGTATGGATTATGCGGAAAGAAAATGAACTGAATTAAAAACGACAAATTTATTATTTATACCTAAAGCAAGGAAGAGAAGAATTTTTTAAAAACAATAGCGTTTAGGTTGACAATAAATAATAAATACCAGGGAGGTATTCTTCTTTTTCCTTTTTATGGGACTAGATTTTCTATAAGCTCTATTTGCTTGCTTTATGGGTTTAAGGTAGGAACAGATTGATTTATAGTCTGGGGGCTGGAGGGGTAAAAAAACCTATTACTAGCAGGTTTATTTCATCAAATTTTACATATTTTTTAATAACAAAATTATAGGTGAGACCGCGCAGTTACATTGCTGCTTGTAAAAACAATGTAATTAATATCAACAAAAAAATGGAACTTTAGGTTAGCCGATTGACATTGAAACAGTGTATAGTCCATGACTAGATAAGTATAAAAAACATCGTCGGACCAGTCGTCGACGTTGAAGTCGCGGTCAGACCAGTGAATAAAATTTAAAAAAGTTTTATGAGTTACCCGTAGCCGTTCAAAGATGATATATGTTATAAGAAATATATAAACGTACCTAAAAATAATGGTCATCCCTCGGAGTGTCGTTGCAAAAGGCGTCAGCTGTCGATAAATCGGTTGCTCGCAACAACACCTCGAGGTCTAACCATTATTATTATTATGCACATTTGTCTATAACATAAAGGCCCCTTTATACGATGCCAGTAACTGGTGCCAGTCTCACTGTTACGCCAGCGCTGGCACCATATAAACACTTTTTCGTGCCAGTCCATGCTGGCTTGCAGCACTGGCGAGACTAGAGACTCTGGCTATTTTTCGTGCCAGTAGTTTCCACTTTGTGCACCGTTACACCCGCACCAGTATTCCAGGCAACTTAGGAAGGCTAAGTGTTAAGTTTATTTGGTTTTTTGTGTGTTTCAACGTTTAGTGCAGATAAAACTTAAAAGCTTGTTTAACTATATAGGGAGCAGGATATTCGATGCGACAAATGTAAAAACAAACAAACCCGCACATCGGCTTTACAACAAATTCTGAAATAAATAGGTATTGATTATGTGCGGCACGTGATATTCAAATGTCATTTCTTCGTTCGTGGATCAACAACAATAATGCCATACCGGGGGACGAATTGAGTAACCCTCATTCAAGCAAGCACCAATGGTCATTTTATAGCATTTAGTTAGCGCTTTTCTTTCGTTTTTGTGGTTAGCGGACTTAATTCTTATTGTAATTCATTTGCAAGCTTTTTCTTGGATGTTTTTTATTGCCCGGATTATATTTTACTTGGATTTTTCTTTAAAAGTGGGTTTATTTCTTTGAGGTAAGGTTTTTATTGTCTTATTGTGCCGTGACTGATTTAAAATACCCATATTTATTGTATGATGCGTCATAACTAAGTAAAAAGTCATTTTGATACAATTTTAAAGCCTTTTTTACCACAAGGATTTAATAGTGTTTGACACTTTTGACACCACAAAACACGAAAAAAAGGTTTGTTGTTGATCCACGAACCTCTGGTGACGTCAAGCGCACATGCTCCATTAAAGGTATTACGACTAAAGATATAAAAAGTAGAATTAAAATATTAAAAGTATTTCTTCTTTTACTAACATAATCATGGTTTTCACCTTTTTTTTTTTGACAAGTCGAATTTATATTGAATTTTTAAAAAGAACACGGTAAAAATTCACGACTGACTGACATCAGGTAAACGAACCAAGTACAGCGCTTTGCCAGTCAAAAATTGTCATGCCAGAGAGATTGGCGCCAGTTACTGGCATCGTGTAAATCGGCCTTAATATCAAATTTAATTGGCTTCATTTTATTTTCTTATTAATAACATTGTTGTTATTAGTTTTTTATTAGAAAACACTTAATCTAATAAAATGGACCGGCTAGTAATAACATTTTTTTCACTTCTATAGCTTCCACAATATTATATTTTGGAAAATATAAGATATACCATTGTTTTCTTTGGTAAAATTTAAAATTTTTTGATCCAAACAAATGAATTTTTTATTAATTTATAATATTCTTTTATTTGCATTTAGTAGGCACCAGCTTTTTTATTTATAGAACAGACAAAAGGGTTTATAATAATAAACTCCATAAGTATACTAGGTACCCTGGGTGTCAATATTTTTATACAGGTAAATAACATAGAATTAGACTTTTTGCAGCACTTTTTAGGCAACGCATTGGTGCCACTACCCACCTTAACAAATAGGTGTTATTTCTGAAATTCCACTATATCCAACTGAATAATATCACCTAGATAAAACTCATAGTTTAACTTACAAAAAAAGTAAGCTTAGCATAAGTTGTTATGGTGAAATTAGACCAAAGGATATGGCACAAACTTTTGTATAAATTTGGTTTCTAGTTTTATCAGGTTTTTGCAAAAAAAATAATTTTAGGCTATATGAGTGGGGGAAGGAAAGTAAGTACCTACTTCCTTCTTACCAAAAAGGCTTTAAAATTAATATACATTCGGACCAAAATGACTGCTGCTTGTTAAATTAATGATATTTAATAAGTCCAGTCCTGTTTTTTTGATTTAGCTGGCGTATATCCAACAAATGATTCTAAATAATTCTAATTAATTATCAAAGCAGTGCCTATCAATTTATGAAAATTTCAAATAATTTACTTTATTTACATTTATAAATACCATTTGATTTGTTTATTTACATATTTATATATTTGCGACCTTACCAAGGAAAAGGTTGATTTTAATATTTGCAAAAATATAAAAATAATATTAGATAACTTAAATTTCTGTTAAATAACCTATTTCAACTATCAATATTTATATGGGTATAGACTTACAATAATTTTATCAAAATATATACAAAAATACGTATATTTTTAGTGGTAAGTCACCACTTGTGATCCAACAGCTATGAAGCGACAGCTCCCATGGCCCGTTGGGACCGCGAAAATCAGAATCTGCAGCTTACCAACGCTAAGGTTGATCACTGGCAACATACATGATAACTGTACGTCGTCACGGATTGATACTACCCGTCTGAAGCGTTCAGAAGAACGAAACGAAGTTACTCACCAGTGTCTACTATATACAACTAACTCATTCAGCTAAGAGAAAGCCAGCTGAAGCGAAAGTTAGCGTTATCCTAAGGCAATAGCCGACGATAATTCGCCAGGCGATGGTAGGCCAAGCGATGTTACACTGAATGAGAAGACGCTTAATTCTCGATGATCAAGCTAGAGGTCCAAATTTTAAAGAAGAGAGCAATCTCTTAATCCTTCTACCCCAACAGATCCATGTCAAGCGGCAACCAGCCTATTGTGACATAGTACGCCTCACTAGGACTGAGGTAGGGCATGGTCTGTATTACCTTACCTCATGTTGACCTCCTCCAGTGGTAGCCTGTCACCAGGCTCGGGAAAGGATATGGTTTGTTTGTTCGGCGATAAAGCGTCTTCTCATTCATTGTAACATCGCCTTGCGAATTATCGTCGGCTATTGCCTTACTATAACGCTAACCTTCGTTTCAGCTGGCTTTCGCTTAGCTGAATGAGTTGGTTGTAGACATTGGTGAGTAACATCGTTTCGTTCTTCTGAACTCTTCAGACGGGTAGTATCAACCCGTGACGATGTACAGTTATCAAATATACAATAATATTTTAGTAATAATTTTAGGAAAAAAGCAATAGGTTGATAAATAAAAAATTATGTGCTAGTATATTTTTAAAAATCCAAACCACATTACATTTGACCATAAAAGAAGTGAAATTCATTTGACATTATCTAAGAAATGTCGCAATAAATTGGTAAAAATGTCACACTTACTTATTTACTGGTTTAGCTTTACATACCGAATTTTTTGCCACGATTCAACACTGACTTGTTATTAACTTATATTTATCACCTAACAAATATGTGTTCAACTTATGTATATATAAGAAAGATATAGAGATGCTTTTTTATAAAATAAATTTTAGTTGCAGGACTTTTATAATTTGGATATATTACGTTTATAAATCAAATGTAGACACATGCTATAATAATAATTTGAGTAGATAAAAACTATTAAAAAATAAAATATAAAAAACAGATTTTTGGATCGTAATAGTCGTAAGTATTAAATCAAATAATTAGCACGTTGGTAAAAAAATAACGGGGTGATAATAACAGCACCTCCCAATAATGACATCTGCAAAAAAAATACAAGTGCCAAAATCTTATATCTGTGAAAATAGCATCTGTCGAAAATACTGTAGGTGTAAACTACATTTGTCAAAATGATATAATAACTGTATCAATTTTACACTAAATTGGCACACAATATTTCATAGACACCTTTAAAAAATTTGTTTTTATTTAAATTTATTTTCACCTTGTTTCCATTAACTTCTAAAGTTTTAATTTCAAAGGCCGCAGCCATATTTGCTGATAAAATCCCAAGCGTATACATGGTTGCGGCGTAAGCGGCGTTTGAAAGTAGAAGATTGCAATTAAACGGAAAAAAGGTATAAAATAAATATATAAACTAGTTTTTTAAAGGTGTTTATGAAATAATGTGTACCAATTTAGTGTATAAATCATAAATTCTGTGGAAAAAGAAGGGGGAATAGTAAAAATAAAGATAGTTTGCGAAACGTTGCCAAAAAAAAATGTTTTTTGATTCGTAATCAGCGCCCCAAAAAACCCCCTTTCATCAAATTTGGTCAAAATCGTAGTGGAGAAAACTTTAAAGATTATTATCAAAATTTATTAAAGTACGCACACGACTCATATAATTAATTAAAATAGGGACCTTACCTTATCTATTTTTTTTTAAACAAATTTGGTTCAATTTAAATAACATGCTTTTTAAATATCACTTTTTTTACATTTAAACTCCTTAAAAACGTTAACGTCATTTAAACTCCTTAAAAACGTTAACGTTCACGCAAATGACTAACAAAATCTGTTAGAGTTGACACCGTCTCGCAACCAGTTATTACGTATCCTAATTTGGTTGAATTCACATATAGTCCCTAGACCTTAGTCTCAACCCTGGTTAATTTGTTTTTTTTTTGGGTATTTTATTGTTATATTTATTCTATATTTAACAATATTTAAAAATACCATTAGCGAATGCCTATAACTTGCACAATAGAGTTACAATTGAAATCTTGTGTAACCAAATTTAGTTTTATTTAGAAATGTTTTTTTTTAAATATATGTTTATTTATATATGATCTTAAAAAAAAATCGGTAATGTAAGCCCATACCTTACAAAATCTTATAGAATCTGTAAATTTCCTTGAAAAATTTTCACGCCAATTTTGGCTTAATTTCAATTCTCATAAGAGATCTTAAAACAAAAGGTAGACCACAGGTATACATACATTAAAGGTGATATTTCCAAAAACAGATTTGCATAATCCTGAATTAAATATATATATAATATATATATATATATATATATATATATATATATATATATATATATATATATAATATATATATATATATATATATATATATATATATATATATATATATATATATATATATATATATATATATATATATATATATATATATATATATATATATATATATATATATATATATATATATATATATATATATATATATATATATATATATATATATATATATATATATATATATATATATATATATATATATATATTTTTTGTAAAAAATTTCCTTATTCCATTTGTGTATAACATTACAGATATATTGAAAAAACGGAAAAAATTCCGGTATACATATGTTGTTATTAATTACTTGTAAATTTATTTATATACAATATTCATTGTTATTAATGACACAACACTTTTTTTAAGTTACATTTTGCATCTTAATGTTATTTTTTGTTCAATAAATTAACCTTTTGTACTGACAATGTCCTCTTAACCTATAATAATGCATGCAATAGTAATATTTTTGTAAAGTACAGAGCCCTTTCCCTAAAGGACCTGATGTAGTATATATGTTTTTGTTTTGATCCAAAAATGAAATTGTTTTAATAAGTTCATTTGCCTCTGGTTTAACTTTTATTCAAATTAAATGCCTCATTGTTTATTTTAATTTTAAATTTTTTGTAAAATTCCAGAATAATTATTTGTATACACTAGATAATATAATTTTTTTTAAACCTAATTATTAAATATATTTATATATCAAAAATCTAAAATAGCTTCGTAACAAAAATATTTCTTTTAGTTTAATCATATTAACAGTCTACAAAGGCCTAAAGCCTAGGTATCAAGGTAGTTTATAGGCTTAATAGCTACCCTCTCAGAAAAGAGATGCTGTTCCCCAGATATGCAAACAGTATTCCACGTAGGGTCAGATCTAATACACAAGCTTTTTTAAAGCTGCTCTAAACTATGGAAATAATGTGTTTATGCCAAATATACTTTCAAAAGTAACGACTTGCAAATAAAGTAACTTTCTGTTTTGCAAAACTTGGCCTCTTGTAAGTAAAAAAATGGTTATTGGCATATTTTTCCGCGATAGTGAACATGATTCCGTCTTTAAAGCAATAAACTGAACAAAACTTTTGAAGCTAGCAAATTTCTGCCACCCATGGAATAAATAACACTTGCTACAAGAAATTACCCAGTGTCAGGGACGACTTACGATAAAAGCACATTAACCAATTAAACAGACTTGAGAGTAAACACACAGGCACACAAACTCTCAACAAAAAAATAATAAATATGTTTTTCCGAACTCTATCAGAAGCAGAGAAACATCTTTTGGGAAAAGGGCTGAACTCAGTTCTGTAGTATCAATTTTATTCCAGGAACCAGATGCGGAAGAACTTAGATGTAGCGTAAGGACCGTTTTAGAAACAAAAAAATGAACCAAATTAAAATTAGTCAAAGTTTAGTAGCTCTTAAGAACCTTAAAATTGATAAATCTTTCAAAATTATTTCATCAGGCAAAGGGAATGCCACTGTAGTCATGGATACATCCACTTATGATTAAAAAATAAAAAACGTTCTCCAGAGAGGCAAATACGGATCTCTTGATCCAGACACTACAACATTTAGGGAAAATAAAATCTACAGAATTTTAAGGAAATACAAAAAGTTTCTGACTGATGAACCTATAACAGCTTTAACATCACATAAGAGTAAATCTCCACATTTTTATGGACTACCTAAAATTCACAAGGACAATATACCGTTAAGCATAGTTTAAAGAATATACAATATATGAGTGGCGTCACTCGTGGCGGCTCTCAAAACGCACCCCTCTTATCCCCGTCTGTCAAATATATTAATACCAGTCTATGGTGTGCAGCCGACTGGTCAAATATATTCATATCAGTCTATCGTGTGAAGCCGACTGATACACAATGCGCCAGAAATCGTTTTGCTGTAACCGTGTTCTTTGGTATATCGTGTCCCTAAAAAGTTGTTGAATATGTCTGGTAATAATATTTGTTTAATGGATAATTGTGAAAGTAGAATAAAAGGCGATTTATCGTTTTTAGATCCCCAAAGGACTATATTAATATAAATCATATAGATTAAACTATTTTATTGGTATTTGTATTGAAAATATATTAAACTTTTAAATGTCGAGCTTAATAAAGTGCTTTGGGATTCACTGAGTTCCACAAATTTGCTAATTATACGTTAAAACAATGTCAGAATCATATTAGAGTTTGTGCTTTATCAAAGATCAGAATTTTTCAAACCCTTTTAGGAGTCGCATTCATTTATATGCAATTCCATTTGTAGGTTTACCCAGTAAGCCTGCTAGAAAGGGTGAATTTTAACATTTGTTCTATTAAAAACATAAATTTACCTATGTGTACCTTCTAATGTATAATTAGACCATCTTTAGAGTAATGTTCCCATATCTAAGGAATGGCGTCACCCACAACTCTTAGCATTCTTGATTCCATTCAGAGAAGGGCTATTCAGCCTTCTTCTCTCGCCCACTGTTGCTTTTTATAGATATTTTTATGGCTTCTGCTTTAAGAAGTTGGCCAGTATAGTTCCCCCCCTGACAGGTCCCACTAGAGCGACAGTCAGTGCATTTACAGTCTAGCTTGAGAGGCCCAGAACTTCCCACATTGTTAGTTCCTTCATCCCAGGAGTGTCCAGACTGTGGAACCTACTACCGCCAGAAGTTTAACCTTCTCCTCCAAATTTCCAAGTATTTAGGTCTCGTGTCAATAGACTTCATCTGACCACACTTAAGACACCCACGGTACGTTGGTATTTAGGCCTTCGATCTTCGTGGACTATTTTAAGATAAAAAACAGCTGCAATATTTTATTTTGCACTCATAATACACAAATAAAAATTGTTGTGCATATCTACACATTTTACTAGTTACCCATGAATTATCCGTGAAAGTCTGGTCGACATTTTTAGATGTTGACAATAAATTTATATTTTGCTTTACATTATACAATAGATAAGTAAATAGATAGAAAGTTTAATATTTATTTGTTCATATTTGTAATGATAAAATAACTCTAGAACTATAAATCCATTTTTTTACCTGTAAACTACAAACCGGGATAAACATTTACCATGCGAAATTTTTATTGTTAAAATTGTTCTGAAAGCAGTAATCTGACTTATAAGTACTCGAATTTTTTCGTTTTGTTATGCCCAAGAAAATCGCAAAGAGAAAATTCAATGTTATAAAGATTTAGTTGGTTAAAAACTAATTTGAATAGCTATAAGTACTTAAAAACAGCCAAACCGCCATTTAATAGACAAAAATGTATAAATATTTTTCTAAGCAATCGGTTTTCAAATTACCAACGGGATTTTAAAGAGAACACATATGGCTTTAAGAAAAAATATTTCATCATGATGTTTTGCTAAAAAAGTCTATTTATTTGGAACTTTAAAAATTCAAACAAATTAAAAATCCGATCAATGGAAAAAATCATTTTACCTATTATTATTTACTTGATAAAATTTACCCGGAGAAGACATCCACCCCAATTTGTGGTTCTAGGGATAATTTATTAATAGGTAATACAGACAAAAAAATTAACATTTATTTACAGTGATAAACAAATATTATCAACCATATGTTAATATTATCGTAATAACCATTCAAATAATGAAAAATCTACTCCGCGTTCCCCGACAACCTCGATCAGACGAAACGCTTGAATAAATTGGTATTGTTTACACAAATATCCCCTAAAACTTTTTTGTCGGTTCAAGGTCGGCACAGACGCCGTACGGTGTCTTTGAAGCGAAAACATCAAAGGTTTATATGCAAGTGACCTAACTTATACATTGTATCTTTTTTAAACTATGCTTTAAGACCAATTTCCAGCTCCAGAAATATACCCACAACTGCGCAGGCACCTTTTAGACATAATTAAAGATAGTTACTATGCGCAGGATGATGGACCACCGATAGGTTTTAATCGCTCTTTACAGTGGCAGTAAATATTTATATTGTATGGTTTAAGGAAAACGCAAATGAGACTACACCTTTTATACCAAAAGTTTGGTTAAGGTATGTTGACGATACTTTCAATGGTTGGTCAGGAAATGAAGAAGAACGTCATTATTATATTAAAAATATCTAAATTGCCTATGACCTAATATCAAATTCACATTGGAGAAGAAGCAAAATTTGGCTTTACCCTTTATGGACGTTCTAGTTAAACGACAGAATTAATATTTGTAAACATTGGAATACAGAAAACCTCCTATTAATCGACGAAACTACATAAAAATTTTAACTATTCCAACGGAACCAAACAAGGAGTCATACATACCCTATGCAAATGCTTTTTGTAACAGTAAGGAAGTTCTGCAGAAAAAAGTTCAGAGATCTTAAGCAAAATGGTAAAAATAAAAAACTGATTAAAAAATGATCGATAAACCCAAAACAAGACAAAATATTAAAACTTAAGCAAGACCCAACCTAATCAAACATTTATGAAAATTCCATATATTAAGGAACTTTGCGAACCAGTATGATATTAAAACATCATTTTAATCTTTAACCACTCGCAGAAATATTCTTACTAAGACGAGACCGGACAACAATGTTTAAAATAAAGACAAACCCTGAGAGCAGGAAGATTGAATTTTTAAGAGATTTTGCCTGTTATTAAGCTTTTTGGTAAATTAAAAAAATTTATTTGAAACTGGCAAACAATAAACTAAATTTACCCAAATCTAGTAAAAACTTCTTTGGGAACGGTTTGTTTTATAAGAGACTATTGAAGCTATAGGCGTTTATCAATAAAGTTTAAAGAAAGTTTTAATTAAGAGAAAATTTTAGTTGGAAAAGCAAAATTATTAAATTAAACCTAATTGGTAACAGTTAATTCTGGTTATGTTGGCTGTAATAGCTGGAGACTTTTATTATCAAAAAAAATTTAACTAAGGAATAAAAACAAAATTAGGAACCTAATTGTGTATTTATTTGTTTTTATGTTATAATCGTGCTCACACTCTTTAAGCAAATTTAATATTTTAAAAATACAAAAAATAACCACATTAATTAAAATCTGTAAAATATTTCGTTACCAATCTTATATAGTTTCTCAATATATACAAAAAGTAGTTTTAAATATTTTGAGTTTAACAAGTGTTTAATATTTAAAAAAAAAATTTTTGACACGTGTAATATTTTTGGTAAATGGTATCTTAATATTATTCAAGAAAAAGTGTATTAATTAATGTTTTAAATGTTTTGAGATTAATAAGTGTGTGATTTTAAAAACATTTTATTTTCGAAAACACTTAAGTAAACTAAGGGTCAAGTTCCTATCCAAAAATATCTGCCTCTTAAAGTACTGAGATCTAAAATTAAACCTTCTGTACACAATTTCCACTATTTTTTGACATGGCAAGGTCTTTTCCGGTTTTTCTGTGTCAAGGTCTTTTTTTAATAATATAGGCAGATTTTTTTTAATATGGCAGACATCAGAACTAACCATTAAACTAAATAGGAAGTTCGAAAATTGCTTAGTTAATGTTCCTTAAATCGCGCCTGGTTTGGAACTAATAGGTAAATGTAGCAATTTTCTTTACTTGGTAAATAAAATCCTGCTTGGGTTTTAAATTCTAGGCTAGTTATGGTCTCAGAAAGTCCGCTTCAACCAGATTGCAAAATTCTAAATACCTTCTAAAAATACGATATTACGCCCCTGTTTCAGGGCTTTCTGCCTAAAAATGTGCAGAATTTGTCCTTTACTTTTGTCGCAAACCTTATTTACCTACAAAATCTTAAGTTTCTATTCTTTGGGAAAATCCCAATGATTTTGATAAATCAATCAGTCAGCCAGTCAGTAATAAAATCGGGGATTTTTAAAATCGAATATCTCATAGATCATTTAACATAACGTTCTCAATTTTTAGGGGTAAAGAAGACCAAAGTTATGATAGGGAAAAAATTGGAATGAAACCTTACGTGTAATATACAAACATTCGTGCCGTAGGCCGGAACTTTGCTTGGCGTAGTACCGTGCGCCTAAATTTTAAAATATCTCACATTTGGAAGATCATCTTTCTTACAATTAGATAAAAAATTTACCAATTTTTTTTGTAATCAAATATTTGTTTAGAAAAAAAGATGCGTATTCACAAATTGCCAAAAGGTTTATTTAAAACAAAACATTAGTTAAAGTACTTAACGTTTAATTATCAAAAACATTTTAGTTTCTTAGGGACCTAAAAAATAAAGAGAAAATTGATCAAATGCAGTAAGTAACAAACATACATTTAATGCCATCCGTAAAGTAAAATTTCATTAAATATTAAAAGGTCTAAATTAAATTACAATGCTAATTGCATTGCACCCAGAATTATTCTTTCTTTTTACATTAGTCAATAAAATAGGATGACTCAACTCTAATTTTTACTAAATTAAGCACCTAGTAATTAAACGCAATGTTTATTGTTATTGTAATTCCAGAATTATTGTATACACATTGTCTTATAAAATCCTAAATTAATGTTAAGCGTTGTATTTTTATCTTATGATTTATATCAGTGAAAATGACAGCTATCATTTTTTAAGGGGAATCATATAACTACAGAATAATTTTATAATTAGCGAAAAATGCATTTTTTTCTTTATTTCTATATATCGAATAATGTATTAATTTTTTTCGTTTTAGAAAAATTGGAAAATATTAACAAGTAATATTTCTAAATCCCACGCACAGCATGCTGCAATTTCGAGTTTTACTCAAATATTTTAAGAGCATAAATTATTAACAGTAGTAATAAAAATTAAAAAAAAATAAATAAAACCAATCTAGCTTCATAAAATTAATGTAATTATTATTTTTATTACACACTATGGCAACTTTTAAAACTTCACTTCCCAATATCAGAGGTTTTTTTGTAAACTAACCAAGGTAAAATGCCAAATCACATAAAAAATACGTTACGGATCTGCACTATAAATCCTTAGACTCACTGGCAGTTACAAGGAATAAAAGAAGTCCCGGAACAATTGTTGTGCAAATTTCATCCTCTGCAAAGGCGCGTGGCATGGAACGTGTCGGCTAGACATTACCCCAGGTAGCCACATTGTGTTTCCTTTTTCCCCTTACATGACATTATACGTGCTAGATAAAGATATGTATTAAACCGTATTTTATAGAATCCTTGATCCCAGTGGTATTTTAAAACATCTGGCTGAAATCCCCTTTATATAAAATGCAATTTTAAACTTATACCTAGTACTTATCTGCGTAAAAAAGGCGGAATATTTAACTCTCAGGACTTGAATAAAAAAAACCTTTTTTTAATGTCATGATATATATATATATATATATATATATATATATATATATATATATATATATATATATATATATATATATATATATATATATATATATATATATATATATATATATATATATATATATATATATATATATATATATATATATATATATATATATATATTTATTTTTTTTTGTTTTCTTTGTCTCAATATATTGTTTATGTTTTTCCAAAATTTTCTGCATTTTCTTGGGGATAAGGTCAGGCGATATATAAAAGCAGTTGCTTACTAAGCAATTTTCATTTAATCTATGCCAAATACGACGCTTCGGCCTGGAAGGACCTTTATCAGGTATATATGTATTTTTTTATAACAAAAAATCAATCTTAAAACTAAGAGGTTTCTCACAGAAAACACTCATTTGTGCTGTTGTGTAATGGACATTTAAAAACTTAAAGTCACAAACAAACACTTTTAAAACAGTTCTATACAATAATATTGTATATAACTGTTTTACATTTAAACGTCGTAAGAAATGTTTGACTCTACCAATAGATGAAGCTCAAAAAGTTGCAATGAATGTATTTTTAGATTTTTCTAACTTTTAAAATAAAAAAATAGAAACAAAAATTGGAAATTTCAGTTTTTCCGCCATTTTTGTGAAAGTACAATATATTACTTCAATTTTACAACGGTATATTATTAGTAATCGAGAAAAAACGTCAACAGAAGGGTGGCGCACAGCAAAGTTAATGTGAATAAAGTGTGATTTATACGAATAACACTTAACGCAAAATATAAAATTTTATAAAGAATTACCCAAACTACTTATTATTTCTAAATCGAAAGAAGTGCTCATCTTTTCCAAAAACTATGTGTTTTGGCATAAACTCTGATCGTGAATGGTTATTATTTATACCAAGGTACCATTGGAATCCTAATGAAAACTAGTTGAAACCTACGACTGTATCGAAATTACTTTAAGTCAAAAAAAGCAATAATGAATTTTATTCAAGCAATTTTGTAATTTAAAGTTTTTAATTGAAGATGTGAGTGGATGAAGGTATTATGTGACATTATCTAAATTTTTGGTAGTTACAATAAAAAAAAGTGATATCTGCCTAATCTAACTCATATTTTATGTTTCTTCAGGGACTATCGATAGTTATTTAGTAGTAACTAGTATCTATTAATAATTTCTAAAAGACAAATATAAGTTAGAATAGGCAGATATCACCTTCCTTTAGTATAAGTAACAGAAATTTAGGAAATGTAGCATAACTCCTTCATCCACTCACCTCTTTAATTCTAACTTAACTGGGAGTTGACTTTTTACATTTAAAGAAAAAATAAATTTGCAACCACAGGGTTTTTGAAATAAAAAAAATAATTTGCAAAGTCAATATTTTGCAGGTAAATTCAAGTAGTGGATAAAAAAAAAACTGTTAAAAATGTGCATATTTAAAAATGGTGTAAAAGGCACCTGCAGACTTTTAGGAAAGCGCGCTTGATTTTAACTTTTTAGAATGTCATGCTGATGAAAATAAAACGATTTAGAAAACAATTTAAAATATTTTAAAATTAAAAGTTTATTATTTATTAATGTGTTAAGTGTAAGTACTCAATACGTGCTGAATTTTTGTGTGTTTAACCCATTTTCCCCCAAGTCCGTCAACGATATTAATGTGCCTTGGAAATACTGTATTTTAGAGACAGTTAATGTCATCCGGACGATACCTATAGTTTATTTTGGAATCCGACAAAATGATTTAAAAAAGTTTAAAAAGAAATAATTAAATTACAAAATAGCAGTGCTTACAAATATACCTTTCTTGATGGCCAAGGTGATTATATGAGTTTTAAAACTTTTTGGTGCAAAAATGCAATTTAATGTATCTAGTTTTAGTTTTAACCACATATTTAAGCGACTAGGTATTTCCAAATTTGTTACGGAAATAGACATTGGTTTCAATTAGCATGCCTAGCAAAAAAGTTGAGAAAATGAGGTTGGAGTTGGACAATATTACAGTTGGATAATAGAAGCCTAAGGCTCCATACCCCCTTTTTTGTGCTTTTAAGTCACTTATAAAATATTGTCATGGCAATCTAAAATTTTATCATTTTTTGATAATTTAACCTTAAAAATTTTAACAAATGTTAATAACAATAGTGTGATTTTGTGCTTAAAATTTTTAATTTTAAATGCAATTAAATGACTTTTGTAAATCACTATTTTTTACTTCATGTAAATATATTTTTTTAATCTACTTTGCTCCTATATTCAAAGTCATTTTCTAACCTTTATCGATGTTTTTTCTAAATGAGTTCTGATAGTACTACTGGCTCGTGGTATGGGACTACCAATGCGTGTTTGGACGAAAATGAAGAGCAGTTTATTAACTGCAAAAATGATTTCTATCACTTTTGTCAAAAATTTGATAGTTTTTTCAATATCGGTGAGTATTTTTTGAACCTGCCCCGTATCTCGAAAGATGCTTTAAGCTACTTACCCTTCCAAACGGACGGACTTATTTTTAAATAACTCACGTAAAAAGCATATTTTTGCATGATTCTAAATTTACGTGAAAGTTTTGAATGCATACACTTATTATTCAAGAAGATGAAAAAAGTGTAAAAAACATTCGTCTTACTTTTTATTTTAATTTTCAGACAAATCGTCTTTAGAGAAAAACGGGGCAAAATTTAAGTTTTTCCAGTTTCCTTTTTTGGAGCACAAGGTAAGTTTTCATTTTTGTTGTCCCAAGTTCAATAAAAATCATTTATTTACTGTAGGAAAGTCTTATTTTTGTTGCCTTTTATTTTTGTGGCAGAAATAAGAAAGTCAAAGTAAATTCTGGTACGATAGAATGTTTTATTTATGACGAAGATCTGAGTGAAGACGTTGTGATGGTAACACGTGGATAAGCAACTTTAATAGATGTAAGCAAGATAAAAGGAAAACCCAAATGTGTTTCACATAAGCAATCCTCTCTGGAAATGCATAGGAAGTGTAGGCTGAAGTACTCCCCACAGAATAATGGCAAGCTAAACTATCCAAACAGTCACTTTGTTGAAGACTCGACAAAAAGATTTGACCTTCTCCAAAGCCCCAAGAGAAAAAAAGAACAAGCCAAAAAAGCCTAGTCTTTGATTTTTGTTCCAATTGATCTAATTCGTGAAACCAGCTAATATAAATGATATTAATAAAATGATAAATAAATGATCTTCAGTAACTTTGGATAACAAAAATAAAAAGTAAGGCAAGTACTTAATGTAAATATATATATATATATATATATATATATATATATATATATATATATATATATATATATATATATATATATATATATATATATATATATATATATATATATATATATATATATATATATATATATATATATATATATATATATATATATATATATATATATATATATATATATATATATATATTTGATAAAAGGTTAGTATGTGGTCTTTAATAAAATTGTAAAGCTCGAAAAATTTGAGCACGAAGAGAAAGAAATCATCATCAAAAAAAAAAAAAAATGTCGAGTGTTTATTGGGACAAGAATTTCCTCGATTTTCCGGCAAACTAAAAAAGTGAAAAAAAAAGACTGCTATCGAGAAAACAATCCAAGCTTTTGAATGATGTGCATTGTTAGCCGATATGGTCCTTGAATATATATTAATTAGCGATAAACCCGAGAATTTTTAAAAACTGCGGAAATCTAAAAGAACCGCCCTAAGAAAAACACGTTGTTTATAAAAATACACAAGAAATATTTATTAAGTATTTCGAAATAAATGTACAACACCTTCCAAAGCCCCATTATCCAAAAGGATTCGGTAAAATAACTTTTTATAAAAAAAAATATGAACAGATTGATATGAGGGTCAAAATATCGAGCAAACACTAAATTTGGCTCGAGTTTTTAATATTCTAAAGAAACAAAAAAAAGGGAACAGTAACAAGACATTATTGCTACACGTTCCTGCTTTCATGTAAACTTTGAATCATGCAAAAATATGCATTTTGACGTGAGTTATTTAAAAATTAGTCTTTCCGTTTGGAAGCGTAAGTAGCTTAAAGCACCTTTCGAGATACGGGTCAGGTGCAAAAAATACTCGGCGCATTTATGGCCGATTATTGCAAAAACTATCCAATTTTTGACAAAAGTGATAGGAATCATTTTTGCAGTCAATAAACTGCTTTTCGTTCAAACACGAATTGCGTAAGTGTCATATTTTGGGAGATATCAACCAAATTAGTTAAAAAAAACGGATTTGAGGGATACTTTGAGGCCCTTGCGGACATTTTTTTATATATTATATTTTCAGAGGTTATTGTTACATTAATACCTGCAAATTAATTTAAAAATTTGTGACGGCCCAACCTGATCTTCAGGTTTGAGGTTTCTTCGGACTTCATTTACTGAACTATATTGCTAATATTGGCCATAGGGCAATGACAATAAGTAAATTGTAAAATCTTAAAATTATTATTAGTACCTTTTTGGCTACTCTATTTAAGTGTTTTACGTGGCCTAATTTTTATTCAGCTCCAAAATTGGGTCACAACTGCATGTACTTTAACCAACCTTTACTTGCGGTTTCTCTTTGGAAATTTTATTTCGCACCCAATTGTTTTTAACGACACCTTGTTAATTGATTTTGAAGAATACAAAGCTCGAATGTGTGTAATAAATTACCTTAAACTGCGATCTGCCAACAATTACCATAAGAACTGTCTGAATTTTATGGCTCAGATAGGTTTTAAAAAAAACCCGGCCGGTAAAAACTGAATCGGATGCTTTAGCTTAAAATAAAACTAATTAAAGAACACAAAAAATGCTACCAAGTTAAATAAACCAATTGCTGCAATTTTGTACGCTCAAAAAAATTTGATGGCTTAAATTACACAGCTCATTTTTTCTTGGGGTATTTTAAATACTATATATATTTTTTTCTATATATAAAAATATAAATAAATATTTTTAATCAGCTCTTACGTTAAAAATATAGCTAGTAAAGAAAACCAAGACTTTTGATAAAATCTAAATAACATAAACCGTTTATTTTAAAAATAACTAACTAGTTTTTTGCCTTTAACAAGGAAATGTGGATTTAAAAATATTTAACACTTTCTGCCCCGAAGTTCCCTTCTTTTTTAACTTTTTTAATTACTTTCAAATATCTCTTTAGTTAAGTTCCAGCCAATGTTGACACATTCCAAGCGCTTTGGTATCTCTTTTCCATTGTATATATACCAGGTGTCCCAAGCAGGTGGTTCACCTCTAAAACTTTTTTATGTCTTAAGATACAAAGATACATATTGGCTATGTAGGTATATCACACAAATATGTCCCGTTTGACGACTTAGTTGTTTTATATCACTACCCATTTAGCCGGAGATGATCTTGACTTTGTTATTTTAAATAGAACACCCGGTATATTTTATTTTATTTGGAGTACAATAAGACAACATCTCCTTATTTTGACACCTAACTTTCAAATATTTGTAATTTTTAATTTTCCATTAAGAGTGCTGTAAAGGGAGCAAAACACTACAGTTTGTACAAGTAGTTACGAAAAAGTAGATGTAACCGTCTTTTGTTTTTATACCCTTTGCAGACTTCTTTAAAGTTTAAAAAATCGTATTTATGGTCTAAGGTCTTTTTTTTCAAATGGTTTGAGGATAGCTTAGTAAAATAACTAAAGGATTATTTTTTTTGCAAACAATTTGATACCACACAATCGATATTTCAGCTAAAAAAACACATTATTTATTATTTACTTTGTCATAACATCAATCAACTGTAGCCGAAAGGGTTACTAGAAAACTAGGCCGGTTTAAAAAAAAGTATTAAAAAATTATTTTTTCGATTTTTGTTGTATATGTTATAGTCAATCCTCGAAGCTCCGGCGTTCCTAGGTTTGACTAGTTAATCTTTAGATCTGACTTGAAGTCTTAGTCAAATCCCAAACAAATGAAGGGTTTGGGCCTCTGACTAAAGAATTTCCGTCAAACCTAGGAGAAACTAATTTGGTCAGGCAAACGTCAAAACTCAACTTAATGAAATCGGGATTTGACCAGTCAAACTTCAATTAGGTATTAGAAAGTCTCAGTTTGTTAAATTAGATGTAATAAAACGATTTTTTTTATTTAATGTTTATTGTTTTTATATTGTCATAGTTAAAATAAAAAAAGTCTTTATTCAGACATGGTGAGGCATTATGACATTTAGAATTGCACAATACGCCAGATATCTTACGTTTACAACTAACCTCAACTAACCAAAACTAACTACAAGTATAAACTTATTTAAACGTGTTACAAGTACAGTCGATCGTTGACCGAGTCTGCCAGTCGCTTTTAGAATCGACTAGGCAAAGCCCGAAACAGATTATTTTACTTTCGACGTTTAACTGAAAAGTTAGGAACTTGTAGGTTTGAATAAAAATACTTTAGTCAAATGCCGAAATTGGAATTTATTCAGGGATTAGCCCGAAGGCTTTGGTCAAACCAAGGATAAACCAGTCATTCCGCGAAGAGATTGCATATCGACCTTTGACTATGACATATACATCTTTCTAAAGGATTTTTAAATAAAAAACATGCGTGAAACCTTGACCACCACCACTTTTGTTTTTTACAGATTAGGCTTGGGCTAAGATGCTTGTTTTAAATCTGCGCTATTTAAATTTAAAAAAAAACCTATAGCATTTTCTAAACAATATGAAAACAAAATTATTAACTTTTAAAGGTAATTGTTTTGAATCGCGACCCCATTCATTTTTAGCCATAAAAAAGAAAAAAAAAATAGATTATCGACATTTTTTTAAAATATATTTCATTTTGACGCATTAAAAAATATAACTAAATAAATATTCAATAATTTAATTTACTTAGAGTAAATTTGCTTGAAATTTTTATATTTTTTTATACCTTTTGTTATTTTCTTCATATTTATTATAAATGGAACAATTTAATTTGTTTTTTTTTAAATATTTATTTTTTATAATTTTTTAAAAACTTGCAAAATTTTAAATATATTTTTTTTTTTGAGTAGTCAAATATTTTTATTCTTAAAGTTTATTTAAAATAGAAACATTTAAAAAAAAATTAAAATGACAATTTTTTTGGTTAAAAATTTTTCTTTGAAAAATACAAAAGTTGATACTTAAAAAAAAAATATTTTCAAATTATTTGTCTTTACACGTAAAATGTAAAAGAAATCACTAGAAACTGCTAAATTTTAATGAATGCATTTTATTAACGAAAACTTAAAATAACCTATTTTTTATCTGCAAAATAAAAATTAACACCGAAAATGTGTGTCCACTAACTCTAGGATAGTATAAATGGGGACCAATAACAAACTAAATAAAGCAAAAAAAAACCAAAGAAACACTCTAAACATAAGAATAAATAACAATAATATTAAATAAATGAATAAAGTTACATTATTTATTAGGTTATGTAATCGGCAATATAGCGCGACGCTCTTTATTCTTTAATATTTTTAATTTTACATTTACAAGTTAGGTAGAATTTGAATTAAAGGTATTTTTAAAATATAAGGCAGTTTTGGAAAAAAAAATAGTGTTGTGTTGATTTTGTTCAAAGTATTCATGCCCAATGAACCCTTAAATTTTAAACAATAAAACCCAAATCGACCTATATCTCGCATCGTCTTACTGGTTGCTAGGAGACGATATTTCATAAAACTTTTAATATAAACACACACTGCATAATAAGAGTCTAAAGATATTTTTAGGTTAACTATTTAACTGAATGACTTAGTAATGTGCAGCTTGGCACTTTTTACTAGGAGTATGGTCATACATTTTTCTCTTTAAACCGAGCCACTGTAATAGTTTTTCTAATACCGCACTACAAGCCGACACAGGGTACTATTTTTCTGTATATTTGACCTTGAGAAGTCCCGTATTCTAATATGCCTAGGGTATTTAAGTTGTGACTCCGCAGTCTGCTGCGATCTCTTACCTCCTTCTATACGGTTAAATCAACTATTATAATTACAATTCATTCTGCAAACCGATCATTAGTTTCCAATTTTCTGCATTTAATCAGTATTGCTGTATACCACACAATTGGACCTTTTAATAATTTTCTTACTAAAAACTTCAATACTCTGTGTTTTAAACGTATAATTAGTACAAAAATATATTTTTAAAAAAGTTTAAAGATCACCTGTTGAACAACCAACTGATACCGCTTGACATTTTAAAACAATTTAACGCATTAATTAATACATGATTGTGCAGTTAAATTTGTATAACTCCCAAATATTTGGTATACTAATTTGCTAAAAATTTACTGCAGATAAAAGAGCTGTTTTCTTACATTTAATTCATTTAACGATCAAAATGGCACATTACTAAATATTCGTTATTGGTTAAGTACCTCAAAAAACTTTAAAATTGCCGTCGTTTGGAAGCCAGAATTTCATTTGCCTCGTTAACCATTAAATAAAATAATTAACCGGACCTAATTTTACGATGTTTTAAACTGTGTGTTAAAAAATATAAGTTATATACGGAATTCTTAGGGCCTATTTTACTCACGAAACGCAATAAAATTAAAATGGGATTTTAGGTCTTGTATTGTGTTCAAGGTGTAGCGACTTGGAAGTTTTTTTGTAAAAACATTAAATAACAAAACTGAAGTTGTTAGTGAGTCAAGTAATTATTAACTGTCTCCCATCATTCTAGCCAAAATTTTGTTGGTAATTTCACCATGTCTATGTGACGGCAATTCAGGTCTAGGCTCATATTAGTTTAGAACTATTTTTTATTAATATTTTTTTATTATTAGGGCTCATGTCGGCGAATAGCATAATTTAAAATTATGTGCTAGAACACGCCTAATTAAATAAAAACTAGGCGCACGGCAGTACACCAGGCCAAATATCACAGGAAAGGTTTACCCCTATCATACCTTTGAATTCGTTCCACATAACAATGTATGTAATTTTACCTAAATATTCAATTTATCAGTAAAAAAAAATTAGAAAGTTATGTTAAATGGTTTTTGAGATGTTAGATTTTAAATTCGCCCATTTTGCTACTGACTGACTGACTGACTCACTCACTTATACATTCATTCATTGACCCATCAAAATTATGGATCAGAAAATGTGTAACACAGGTAAGGGGCCATCCATAAATCATAACGCATTATAATGCTTTTTTACCCTCCCCTCCCCCTATGTAACGTTATGTAGAATTTCGTAGACCCCCAAATTTGGTGTGTTACCTAACATTAAAGTTCCAAAAATTATTAAATTAGTCGCACTATTCAAATGAAAGGAAATTAAAAATGCGAGCGGAAGGGGTGAAAATTTCAGATCGAAGTGAGTGGCATCAACCCGATCTCCCCAGCACGGTTGGAGACATCATCTGGTAGGTATACGGATGGTTCCAAAACCGAGCAGGGAACTGGAGCGGACGTGTACAGTAAAATTATAAATTTAAAATTCCCCATTCCACTAGGAACACACAGTTTTGTATTTCAAACGGAAATATATGCTTTACTGCACTGTGCAAAAGAAAATAACAGAAGAGTTTATAAAAACAAGCAGATCTGCATAATAACAGACAGCCAGGCGTCACTAGGGGCACTAAACCCCAAGGTAACGTCCAAGCTGACATGAGAATACCAAACAAACAGGAAGTTTTGGAAGAACGCAACTGGGTAACTCTCCTGTGGGTACCAGGACATAAATAGAAGGCAACGAAAAAGTGACAAGGATCATTCTCACCATACTTTGGATCAGACCCAGCCCCTGGAGTTACCAAAACCACAGCACGAGGGCAAACCAGGAAATGAATCCAAAACAAACACGAGAAATACTGGGGGAGCCTTGGTAGAAGAAGACACGAAAAACGCTTCATAAGGGGCTCATCCAAAAGAACGAAGGAAGAACTACTCAGACAAAGTAGGAAAAGACTACGCATAACAGTAGGGGTGCTAACAGGGCACGATCACCTAAGAGGACCATACACAAGATAGGCTCATACAACGGGGACCCAATTGGCAGAATGTGCGACGGGGGTTGGGGAAAAACAGCCTACCATATCCAGTATTTGGGCAACCGAAAATAAGGCCACAGGATAATATCAATCAACCAGTCTCGGGGTTATACAGACTTGTAGAAGGAACGAGACTAGTAGGTGGATTGGTATAAAAGATAATAAGAGGTTAAGCACAAAAAGCCCAAGAGGCTGGGCTGCTTCCGGTAGCAAATCAAGACGGCTCCCAAGGAAGAAGAAGAAGAAGAAGGGGTACTAGAGCACTAGACGTTCTGACGGCTCGTATGCGACATTAGCCAGTGCGATATTTTTAATACAAGTTAAAAAAAAAGTAACGGCACATAACATGTTAGGATAATCCTCCTCCCCTATAAAGAGAGTTACGTGGTTTGTGAATGACCCGTAAAGGAAAAATTATAAAAACACATAAGTGTTTTTGGTGGGATAATGTTTATTGAAATATTAATATACAAGTTTTATAAGTTGTAAAACAAGCTACTAATTACACCAATAAAAAATACAAAGATAAATGTACTCTTGCATACCAAACAAAACAATCTGAAATTCTAAAAATTTCATTTTAATTTTTTAAAAATTTGGGAATGACTATGCGTACACAATAATTTATGATCGACAATACATACAGGTTTTCCGGGAAAATGTGAAAATCCTCCCCGATAAGATAAAATTACGTGGTTTAAAGGGCAAGAAAGGACTGTTGCAGGCATAATTTCATAGCGTTAAATAATGATGAAAGTTGAAAATTTCCAGGCATCTCCAGATGAACTTTAAATGAATGCATGAAAGTGGCACTCTATGCTGCTCTTTTAGAAGCAGTTAAAGGAGAATATTGGCTAATTTCTTTGAGCAGAAGCACGAAATAGGGGGATTCGTAAACCTAAATTAGTAGTTTTTTTATTTATTTTGACTTATTGCTAATTCTTTCAGAGCCTTTGCAATTTAACTAATTGTATATACTTAACAATCCCTTAAACTTTAGTATAGAAAACTCTAATGACTATTAATAAATTACCATTTCTATACAAATTTATTAAAAAATCTAGCACTTGGTTTTACAGTAAAGGTTAAACCGTTTTTTCTAATAACCTTTATAAAAAAAAAACAGTGCAAGGGAGTTTACTTTTTTAACAATAGGTTATTTTTTCCCACATCCGAAATTTACAAATTTGATACACGGCTGGCATTTTTACCTGAAAAAGAGGATTATTAAAAAAATCTCTCTATTGTGTGTTCAAAAATCCGTTATATATATATAATATCTGCTAGCTTTACTTCTCATCTTTTAAAGGGCCAACAATGGGTACTTTACCAACTTTTAACAAATTATAAAAACTGCGTATAACCTATTTTAGTTTAGGTAATTTTTCTATAAATTTAAGGCGACCCATTATTGTTTAAAATTAATTATAAGTTAAAATGATTGGTAGCAAAAAAAATTAGAGGAGTTTTGGAAACTTTAGAGTATCCCCTTTTATGCTTATTGAAAGTGACAAGTTAAAAAAAAGTTGTGACTATTTTTGTAGTTGTAAAATAAAATATTTTTTTGGTCACTACAGCAAAGTTTGACTTGGAAAAGATCATATTTACTCATTCTTAATTTTCTTTTTATTTTACCCAGAATTAAAAAATCTGTAAAATATAGTACACTCACTATTAAGCTCGTACTAGACGTGTTTATAGATGTTCGTTTAAAAAATATGCAAGTTATTTATTCAAAAGTCTTTATGTCAAAATAAATATAAAATTGTCCGAAATGTGATTTTAGCGTCTGAGGTATAGGTTACATTTTTAAGTAATTTAGAGCGAGGCCTTTAAACAAATAAATTTAAAAAAGTAGATGATTTGAGAAAACACAAACAAATTAATTGCTTTACATGTTTTCAAATAAATAATACCAACTTAACCTATAACAACAAAAAACAATAGAAAATATATATATATATATATATATATATATATATATATATATATATATATATATATATATATATATATATATATATATATATATATATATATATAATAAAATATATATATATATATATATATATATATATATATATATATATATATAAAAAAAATATATATATATATATTTTTGCTTCACACGTTTAGTGGGTTTCAAACGACTGCCCAGGCTATCAAAGCCAAGAGCAGCAATATTTTCTTACTATGGGAAAACTATTTGTCGAATGATGGCCACTGTGCCCAGTACGACAGCCTTCTGCATCCACAGTATAGTTTCATGTGGAAGGTTGAGTTCAGCCAAGTGCTTTACAGTGCTGTTCAGTACGAGCCCATTGGTACTTATGATCAGTGGGAGGATTCTCACTTCCTCTCTGAGGTCTCAAATTCTTTTAATTTCGGTCGCCAGATCTCTATAATTATTTATTTTGGCCTGATAGGTTTGGACCATGTTATGATCAAGTGGAACGGCAAAGTCGAGGATTGTTGCTGTTCTTTCCTGTTTATCCCACACAATTACATCTGGTCGATTGTGCTCTACGGGTCTATCTGTCATAATCGGCATGTCCCAGTAGACTTTTGCCCTGTCATTTTCAATCACTGCCTGTGGAGAGTACTTGTGGTAAGGCGTGAAATTCTGTATTATTCCCCATTTTAGACCTATCTGTTGATGAACTACTTTGCCCATGTTGTTATGTCTTCCTAGGTATCTGGTGGGCGCCATTGGTGAGCAGCCTCCGGACAGATGCTGTACCGTTTCTTCAACTTGACCACATACGCGACATTTTGTGGTTTCGATCTGTTTCTTCATAATAAATTTTGTATAGTTTCGGGTTGGTATTACTTGGTCTTGGATTGCGAATAGTGCGCCTTCAGTTTTCGGAAAAAAGGGATCCTGCAGTTAGGTAGGTATTAGAAATCGTTTTTTCCACCTCTGGTTGGTGCATGCTGTTGTGGAATCTTCCATGCAAGGCTTTGCCGCGCCACCTTGTTCTCATAATTTCCAGCTGAGTTGCTCCAATTTCCGGCTCTTCAAGGTTTGCCAAGTTGATTGCAGTGTACTCTTTATCCAATACTACAATTCGCTGGTGAAACGGTAAGTTGCTAGAATGAAAGTATTTTCGAAGTTCTTTTATCACTTTTTGGTTGGCAGCCTCCAGGTTGGTCAGTCCACGACCTCCCTCTTTTCGTGGTAAGTACAGTCTTTCAACTGCTGAATTCGGGTGCAGCATTCCGCGTTTCGTGAAGGAGGTACGGACTCCGCGATCTAGTCGCTGCAAGTCTGTGGATGACCATGTGAGTATGCCCGAGGTGTATGTTAATGATGGTATTGCCCATGCATTGATTGCGGTTATTTTGTTTTTGGCGTTAAGTTCGGTTCTAAGCACTTTATTAACTCGCCGCATGAATTCCCGTTCCGCTGCCTCCTTATTGTGCTTCTGTCTAATCTCGAAAGACTGCTGAATCCCCAGATACCTGTATGTCTCTTCTGGTCCCAAGCTTTGTATATCCCTGCCATCTGCCAAAGCTACATTACCTTCTTCGACCATTTTACCCCTTTTTACATGCACGATCGAACATTTTTCGAGGCCAAACTTCATTTTTATGTCGGCGCTAAAGCTCCTGACTAATTCGAGTTCTCCTTCTAACTGACTTGGGCCTCTGGCATACAGCTTTAAGTCGTCCATGTAGAATAAGTGGGTGAGCTTGGTTTGATCGTCTAAAGCGTAGCCATATTTGCTTCGGTTAAGCAAACTGCTTAACGGGTTCAGTGCAAGGCAGAACCATGCTGGGCTTAAACTATCCCCTTGAAATATGCCTCTTTTTATAGAGATCTCTTTGGTTTTATAGGACTTTGTAGCTGCTTTAATTGACAGAGCAGTACGCCAGGTTGTCATCAGGTGTTGCAAAAGGCTAATGACTCCATCATCGATTTTATAGATGCGAAGAATTTCCAGTAACCAAGAGTGCGGTACTGAGTCAAAAGCCTTTTGATAATCGATCCAAGCCATTGAGAGGTTTTTAAGTCTCCTCCTCGCTTGCTTGGTGATGACGTTGTCAATTATCAGTAACTCCCTGCACCCTCTGGCCTTCTTCTTGTAGCCATTTTGTTCCCAGGCCAGGATTCCATTATGGTGGATATGGGCATTTATTTTAAATTTGATTATTGATGTTAGTATTTTGTATGCGGATGGCAAACATGTAATCGGCCTATAGTTTTTTGGTTGGCTCAAGTCCTCTTTCTTTGGAAGCATATGTGTTATTCCCAGCGTGAAGTACAGCGGGACCTTTTCAGGGTTGCGAATTGCTTCCTGTATATGTTGAGCTAGGGGCTCATGTGTTGCTGTGAATGCCTTCCACCAGTAATTGTCGATTCCGTCAATTTCCGGGGCGGTCCAGTTTTTTAACCGCTTAACTGTCTCTATAATATCTTTTTTGGTGACGGTGACTCTTGGCATTTGTGTTTTGTTCCGCGTGTTCTCTTGTTCCCTGCTTATCCAGGGGGCTTGGTTGTTATGTTGTGCTTCCTGGGACCATATACTCGACCAAAATTCGGTCATTTGAGCTTCTGTTGGCAGCTCTTCGTTTTGCTCATTTCCTACCTCAAGACTCCGGTAGAAAAGTCTTTGATTGTTCGAAAAAAGTCGGTTTTGCTTGAGTCTGAGTGTTCGTTTGTGGTATCTTCTGAGTCGGCTATCAAGAACTGCTATTTTTTGTTTCAAGTATTCAATATGTTTCCTGAGAACCTGTCCGTGCTGAGGTTCAGTTAGTTTTATTTTAGCTTTTTTAGCATATGTTTTTGCTTTTTGTTCCACTTTCTTGCTCAGTTCTTGGGGGTTGAGGTAGCTTTCGAGTACACCAATCTCCTTTCGGAAACATGTGTTTTTGGTTTCCAACCTTTTCTCCCATGATGGTTGGTTTAGTGGTTTCCTAGAGTTTGTTGCTCTTTGTGGGCTGCATTGTATGTTGCTGGCGACCACGGCTGCACAGTATACTTTATGACAAAGATCTTCGAGACCTTCAGACTGTTCAAAGATCTCGATCAGTGCATTGTTTGTGGTTGTCACTGTAGCCTTTGATTCTCTGTTCAGCTTACATCTTGGTAATGCTGGTCTTGCATCCATTGCCACCCCATTGTACTTTTGATGAATTTCTTGAAACATATCTCTTATCTCTGTTAGTTCTTGGCGCTGGTCTTCTTGGTTCACCTGGGGAGTTCGTAGTGGTGAGGTCCTATTCCTGGCGTTTATCGATCTTTGAATCATCACTGATCGCCTAACGATATTTGGAATGAATCTTGATTTCATTGCCTCCAGTTCGCCTGGAGATATAAGATTCCTTTGTTTGATGTTGCTTATCTGCGTTGCTAATTGTTGCGATGTAATTGTTGTTGTTGGGTACGCTTCACTCCACTGTTCCATGAGTTGTTCTCTGTATCGGTTCCTTCTAGTCTCCCCTTCAGTAATTCGGTAATAGGCATTCATAAGGAAAGTGTTCATTTCACGAGTCCACCTTTCCCTTCCGCGAATGTCAGCGGGGCGCCCATCTGAACGTGGTTCATTTGGTGTGCCCAAGCTTCCACTCTGGTCGTTACTGCTAGGGTCGCCAGGCCTTGTGGTTCCGTTTTGCAGAAAGGTGCCACTTGCTTCACGCTCTTCTGCTAGAGACTGATCCGGACTTCCCCCTAGTGCAGTCCCAACACTGGGGGCGGGTTCCGAGGCTTCACTTGAAATGTCGAAAGCAGTTGAAATCACAGTACGTGGGCTGCTACCCCCCATACTGGTTTGCTAGGAGCTGCGGGCTTGCAACACCCGTGGCCTTATGGCCTCCCATGCAGGCGAAACTGGCTGTACAGGATTTACGTCGTCACCAGTAGCGATCAGATACTGCTGGCTGCAGTACCCTCACGGCCAGACTATAATATATATATATATATATATATATATATATATATATATATATATATATATATATATATATATATATATATATATATATATATATATATATATATATATATATATATATATATATATATATATATATATATATATATATATATATATATATATATACAGTACAGATTCGAGTGCATGCATGGGGAACTCGGAAACCGTAAGAGATACGAAGTCGGTTAAATTATGGCAAAGTTGCGCATTTAGGAGCCTAACAACATGCCGATTAGGAAGTTGTAAAATTCCGAGTACTTCCGGAGATATCCGGAAAAAACAGAAATTTGCTGATTTGGTTTTTATTTTTTTTTTCTGGTGTTATTTAAAGAGATATGGAAAAACCAAAGACACTTTCTTATGGCCACTTCTTAAGCTCTACAAAACAGCGTTGAGAGATTTTCCGTACGACGTTTCGTTTTCGTTACACCATCATGAACTTTATTTTTTTAAATGCGGACCTGAGTTTTTTATTTAATTTTTTTAAACCCCTTATTATCCCAATTACAAAAATGTAAAACACTTAATATTTATTAACAAATATGGAACGCCCCTATAAGAAATGATGTGCGTTTCTTGTCTTACTCATTGTCTCTTATGGAAAATATGTTTATTTAACAGAAAAATATTAAGTATTATACATCATTGTAATTGGGATAAAAACCGCTTTAAAAAAATGCAATAAACAATTGAGTGCCGTATTTAAAAAAATAAAGTTGATGATGGTTTAACGAAAACGAAACGTCGTACGGAAAATCTCTCAGCGCTGTTTTGTAGAGCTTAAAAAGTGGACATAAGAAAGTGTCTTTTGTTTTTCTATATCTCTTTAAATAACGTCAGAAAAAAAAAACGAAATCAGCAATTTTCGGTTTTTTCCGGATATCTCCGGAAGTATTTGGAATTTTACAACTTTCTAATCGGCATGTTGATAGGCTCCTAAATGCGCAACTTTGCCATAATTTAACCGACTTCGTATCTCTAACGGTTTCCGAGATCCCTATGCATGTCGAATCGTGGCACCCTGTATATATATTATATATGTATATATATATATATATATATATATATATATATATATATATATATATATATATATATATATATATATATATATATATATATATATATATATATATATATATATATATATATATATATATATATATATATATATATATATATATATATATATTTTCAATTTATCAGATAACTACGTTCTCATATTTTTGGACGTCGTTTCTTTATATACAAATGTCCCAATAAAACTAGCCCTTGATATCATAAAAACAAAATGGGAGCAAATAAAAAACTTTACTGACATTCCAATTCAAGAATTCCTATATGCAATCGAATTAACTTTAAACTCTACTTATACATATACTTACTATATATAGATAGATAGATAAATGTTTATTTATTCCTTATAAAACACAAAATTTACAAAATAAGCCTTTTAAAACGGCATGGAACAGTGTCACAATAACAAACGTAATATTAAAAGAATAACATTAATAATTACTATAATTATAAAAAACAACACTACTTTCAACCCAAAAATTTTAAAACCTGATATAATTAACAATAAAAATTACCACATATTATTAAAAAGACATACAAGACACTACCATTAAAATCTGATTTTGACAACAGTACAAAAGCTTTTTTCCCTATTTATTAATCATATTTTCCTAATTTGCATTATAAAATTCACTTATTGTATAAAACGCATTTTTACTCAAAAAGGTCCTTAAAACATCTCTTAATTTATTTTTTGGCAAATTTCTGACTACTGTAGGAATAGAATTAAAAATCTTAACAATGGAATGTTTCTTGTCTGATACTCATGCTTTAACTGAGAATTTATATATATATATATATATATATATATATATATATATATATATATATATATATATATATATATATATATATAAAACAACAAAGGTAATAAATTTCTTGGGTATCGGTCCAGGAGAGGGCTAATTAAAGTGAAACACTTCTTAGTTTAACGAGCTTTCGAAAATATTTATTTCCTTCTTAGGTCTACAATATGGAAAAAAAAACAATACAATAAAAAAGCAAATCTTTCTCAATTTTAGGTATACTTACAACTAAATGCATTATTAAGAAGTTGGTAACATCAACAACAGCTGAATTTCACAATGTATAGATACAGGATATTGTTAAGTTTTCGAAAAATTCATATTAATGTTTCTTAGTTCTAAGCTGATACATTTTTAAAAAATTTTATAATTATTATTAAATGTAAGACTAGTACAGAATGGATGGATTTCTATACCACTTTATTCGTTTCAGGGTCTTTTTTAGTTTAACATGTATTTTTTTAAGTTTTTTATTTTTTGGAATGCGAGTATAAGGTCCGGGCATATCTAGGTTAAAGTTAAGATATTGTTAACTTAACTGGAAGATAGATTTACTTATGACTGAATGTGCAAGTAATATGTAAAATTGAAAAATTAGTAATGGTAAAAAAAAAAATATTTTTAAACAGTAAATATGTAGTGTCTTAATGATCACGAAGCTCTTATCTCTCACATAAGAGCATGTGTGTATGTACGTGTATGTCTGTGTGAGTGTGTAGGTATACCCTTATCTGTCACCTAAGGGTAAGTGTTTGTGAGTGTGTGTGCATGTGTATGGGTATGTGTGTAAACCCTTATCTGTCACCTAAGGGTTAGTGTGTGTGTATGGGTGTATATGTTGGTGTATGTGCACTCCCTTATCTGTCACCTAAGGGTTAGTGTTTGTATGTGTGTGTGTGTGTGTGTGTGTGTGTGTGTGTGTGTGTGTGTGTGTGTGTGTGTGTGTGTGTGTGTGTGTGTGTGTGTGTGTGCAACGTACGTGACCAAGAAAACACAAATTATAGATGTATGATGATGTTTTATCTATTCCAGATTTTATGTTTTATTATTTACTTACAGCCCTTCGCCCATAGCATTACCATACACTTATCCTAGAGTTATATTTAGGTCCAGTGTAGCATAAAAGTGTTAACAATAGAGAAAAAAAAAACACAAAAAAAAAAGGGGGAAGGACCAGCCTACATTTTTTAGTGAGGTTCAACTGAACGTAAAGAGTGGTTACTTACAAAAGAATTGTTAGGTTATAAAAGGAATGTTAGGTTATAAAGAAGAGAAAACCAGAGAATAAAAAAAAAACCACAGAATCAAAAATCAAAAGTATTAAAAAATTAATTATGTTAACAGTTATTGTTAAAATGTTTTAGCTTGATGAAAAAGAACTATTGGAATCATTGTTTGTCTTTTGTTTTAAGTTAAAATTGAGTAAGTTAGAGTAAATGACACTTAGATTGTCAATGTCAGTTTTTTTATTGATGCTGTTAGAATGTTTGTATATCTCTATCATCTCTAGAACCACTCTTTTGTTATAATTCGCCTCCACACACAAAATTTTCGTTTCTTTAAAATTGAAAATATGTCCAAGTTGATTACAATGTTGAGACAATGCACAAGAGTTTTTTCCTAATCTACAATCACTTTTATGTTGTGTTAATCTATCTTTGAGTACTCTAGACGTTTGTCCTATATACACGCCGTCGCACTCAGAGCAAGGAATACTATATATTAAATTAGATTTTTTCAAACTGTCATCCTTGTCTTTAAGTTTAGTAAAAAGTTTTCCTATTGTTTTAGTGTGTTTAAATGCAATTTTTATTGAATTGTCAGAATGAAACAATCTGGTTATTTTAGTTGCTATACTTTTTATATACGGAAAAGAATAGTAAAAAATAGGAGGATGTTCAATAAATGCACTTATTTCTGGGGTGATGCCGTTATTATCACTGTCATGGGTGATCACTATTGCTGTATTAAAAATAAGCTTTGTTAATAATTTTTTTGGAAAGGAATTAAGTAGTAAAATGTTAAGGAGTTTTTTTAAGTTATTCTGTACCAATGATGCATGTGAGATTCTCATTATCCGGGTTTTTAATGCTAATATTAGATTTATTTTTGTTTTGGTGGTATGACTCGAGTAATAGTTGATATACCTGCCTGAGCTGGTTGGTTTAGTATACCAGTCAAGAATGATCTGGTTATTTGCTTGTCTTATTACTCTAGTGTCCAAAAAACATAAAATCTGGAATAGATAAAACATCATCATACATCTATAATTTGTGTTTTCTTGGTCACGTACGTTGCACACACACACACACACACACACACACACACACACACACACACACACACACACACACACACACACACACACACACACACACACATACAAACACTAACCCTTAGGTGACAGATAAGGGAGTGCACATACACCAACATATACACCCATACACACACACTAACCCTTAGGTGACAGATAAGGGTTTACACACATACCCATACACATGCACACACACTCACAAACACTTACCCTTAGGTGACAGATAAGGGTATACCTACACACTCACACAGACATACACGTACATACACACATGCTCTTATGTGAGAGATAAGAGCTTCGTGATCATTAAGACACTACATATTTACTGTTTAAAAATATATTTTTTTTACCATTACTAATTTTTCAATTTTACATATTACTTGCACATTCAGTCATAAGTAAATCTATCTTCCAGTTAAGTTAACAATATCTTAACTTTAACCTAGATATGCCCGGACCTTATACTCGCATTCCAAAAAATAAAAAACTTAAAAAATACATGTTAAACTAAAAAAGACCCTGAAACGAATAAAGTGGTATAGAAATCCATCCATTCTGTACTAGTCTTACATTTAATAATAATTATAAAATTTTTTAAAAATGTATCAGCTTAGAACTAAGAAACATTAATATGAATTTTTCGAAAACTTAACAATATCCTGTATCTATACATTGTGAAATTCAGCTGTTGTTGATGTTACCAACTTCTTAATAATGCATTTAGTTGTAAGTATACCTAAAATTGAGAAAGATTTGCTTTTATTTATTGTTTTTTTTTCCATATTGTAGACCTGAGAAGGAAAAAATATTTTCGAAAGCTCGTATAAGAAGTGTTTCATCTTTAATTAGCCCTCTCCTGGACCGATACCCAAGAAATTTATTACCTTTGTTGTTAACTGGTCGGCCAAGACTTCCCTCCTCCTTATATATATATATATATATATATATATATATATATATATATATATATATATATATATATATATATATATATATATATATATATATATATATATATATAAATATACTTTTCTTAAAACAATTTTTGATAAATTCATTTCCCAAGTTCTACAAGCTGTTTAAATCAATAACTTCCATTTGAGAACAACTTCTATCTATACAACGTCACTCTGGTAGATAAGTAACATAAAACCATGCTATTTTTGTGCTATATACAAAACATCATTTATAATATGACAGAGGAAAACGTGAAAATATAACATAACCTAAACACCTTAAATCTGCCACTGACGCGCTAATAATATTCTTTTTTATCGCCACTGCTGATTCTATTTAGGCCGCCACACGAAAGGTGTCACTTGCTCATATATATATATATATATATATATATATATATATATATATATATATATATATATATATATATATATATATATATATATATATATATATATATATATATATATATATATATATATATATATAATATAATATATATATATATATATATATATATATATATATATATATATATATATATATATATATATATATATATATATATATATATATATATATATATATATATATACAGGGTGTTCATGTTCACCACAGAGCTGACATATGCTTAGAAGTAAATTATGGAATTATTAAAATTATAAAACCTAGCTTATGTTTTGCTGAACATAATTTAGGAACAATAGTTTTATTGAAAATTAAAATACGTATTGTTTAATTATACATTTTGTTTTTTTTTTTTTAGTTTTGCTATAATAAAATCAGACGCATTGTAATTTTTTTAAATCCAAGTATCTCCAAAACGGTTGCTCATATCAACTTTAAACAAGTATAACTTTTTGACGTAAAAATGACAAAACAAAAAATTCCTGGATACCGATTTTTACTTTAATATTTATATTATCATAGATTTCATTAAAAAAATAGAAAAATTAAATAAAACTTTTAACACCCTGTATTTCGAAAACGAAGGCATTGAGTATTCATACTTGTATAGACATTTCCTCACGAATCACCCTGTATATATATATATATATATATATATATATATATATATATATATATATATATATATATATATATATATATATATATATATATATATATATATATATATATATATATATATATATATATATCAAAATAATTAAAAATCATATAGGGTAAACCATTTTTAATTTGGTGTAAAAAATATTCTATAACTATTAAATTACTGCTAAAGAAGTAACATTTTAAAAATCTCATTTATTTTTGTTAGCCATATTCTTAAAACTAAGATTTTAAAGTTATGTTACTTTTTTAAGTAAGTCGATTTTTATACAGTTAATTTTTTTTGGGGGGCTTTATTTTGTTCGTTAGTCTTGGTTGTTTCGACAACAATTTAGCTGGCATTCTTAAATAATGTTTTTTTAAAGGGCTGTTAGTTTTAAAAACTAGTACAAGAAACCTGTTTTTTTCATTTTTAAATGAATATTTGTCACCACCTTGTTTAGATTTATTTTAAAATTAAAGTTGTTTGAGCTCATTCAGATATGGGACTAATCATTGGCTTCGGGGGTTATCCCCCTTATTGCGCATCTACCCAAAACTATACATACTTGTAACCATATTTTTAATAAACGATGTCACGAAACTAAAAATTTGTACCAACCATTTGTGCTACTTTCGCCAGACGTTGAATCCTAATGGGACCATATGGGTTCAGATGTTATAGCGGTTTCGCTAAGGAAATGCATTTCTTGTTGATTGAATAGCGCTGCAAGCCAAATGTCGGATGCACCGAAGAACGAAACGCACTTTAAACTTCGATATAAAAATAGATATTTTTGTAAGTGCCACATGTGCTCCTAATTACCATTCTGCAACATGTGGTTTACCTCTAAAAGAATTTGATAATGATGTATATTGAGCTAAATTGTTGGTATTATTTTATTCCTTTTATAGGTTTAAGAAAGTTTTAAAGTAAAAAAGTTTTACAATAGGAATGGAAATACTCATAAATTTACAATACGTTACAAAAATAAACTACAACAGAAACCCATATCACCAATTTTTTAAATAAATAATAAGGTAATAGGTTTATAAATATTTCAGTATGTTTTCTTTCGGATACTCGCCTTACTACTTTTCGGAAAATGGGACCTCTTCGGTCCAGGTCTCGGGGTATAACGAACTGAGCCTGCTCAGCCCTATTGACCCCTATGAACTTGCAGATCGCTTGAAACAAAAAAGAAGAAAAACCCCCAAAAAACCCCAAATATCAAAAATATTAATCTATGTTTCGGTGGCAAGTCGACCACCGTTTTTAACATGAAATTGAAACAAAAAATTAAATTAAATTTTAGGAAATTTTACTTTAAAAACTAACCAAATTCTAATAGCTTTTTACTTTTTATGACGTTTTGTCATAAATGAGATTAGGTTATTTGACTGGTATATTTATAGTATTCAAAAAGGCAAAAAAATGGTATGGTGTGTTAATTGATTTTAAGTATACCTGTATTTATTTTCGCATCAAGCATCAGCATCAATCATGTATTATTTAAATTAACAGATATTGATGCTGCATATTTATCTTTATTTAATAAAATAAATGCACTTTCCTTTATTTTACGTTTTTTTGAATAAGTTTTCTTTGCTAAACTACTAGAAACATTCCAGTTTATTATGTGGTTACTATCAAGTCCGTGTTGACAGATTTTTAATTTGTGGAATTCTGTGTTTCCAATGTATGTTTTATGTTCTTTTAAGCGTTGGGCTAATGATTAGGAAGTTCTACCTATAAAACGGTGGCTAATTTGCCACCAAAACGTAAATTAATATTTTTGATTTTTGGGTTTTTTGGAGGGTTTTTCTTCTTTTTTGTGGCAGGTGATCTGCAAGTTCATAGGGGTCAATAAGGCTGAGCAAGCTCAGTTCGTTATACCCCGGGACCTGGACCGAAGAGGCCCTTTTTTCCAAAAAGTAGTAAGGCGAGTATTCCAAAGAAAACACTAAAACATGAATCCGCCACAAAACTATAGAACATATTTTTAATAGATTTATATTGTAATAATCATTTTTATAATAATACCGGGATATTTGATTGGCAAAACAAAATTGTTTTAATACAAAACCTACTTCTTTGTAATTTTTGGTTTATATAGGGTGCAAGTGCAAGTCTCTAACTTGGAATAAAGTCAATAAATCAAAAAGAAGTTATTTTTGGAAGTAATAACGGTTGGAAATACATCACTAACCGAAACGATGTATTCCAATTTACAAATTAAGTGTTACGAAAACCATACCATTGTCTTACACACAAAGCTGTCTGTAATTGAATTAAAATAATTGAAAAATCGTATTTAAATACTTTTCAACAATTAAATTACTTTAATTTAATTGCTTTTCGAAAAAGGTTATTGTATTTGGATTATCAATAATTAGGATAATCTAATCGTAATTGGTAATTGATTTTTTCCTACGACCACTTAGGAAAATGAACATATTCGCACTCTCTACTGCTTCGGAAACATGCATATTTCACATGCATACTGATTTTCATTTTCCTCTCTAGAGAGGAAAACATTTTCCCCTCTAGAGAGGAAAATCACTGACAACCAATTATGTCTTAAATATAAGCTATAAATCGTTTTCAAAAAGAATTATATCTAGTACGCCATGAGTTACGCAACAAAAACAAAACGTAGTCCAAGCGCGTCAGAGAGGAAAATACTTTCCTCTCTAGAGAGGAAAATGTATTCCACGAGTAAATAGATTGCAACATAAAAAAAAATTAAATTGAGTTCAATATTTTGTGGTCGTAGGAAAAATAGTGTACACAAGTCGTTAGAAAGTGAATTTCCCACACTCGTGTGATTTTCGCACTCGGCTGTCACCTCGAGGGAAAACTTTCACACTTGTGAGAAATCTTTCCCTTTCCACACTTGTGGTGTAATATACTATTACAAATCCGAAGTAATTCTATTACTTAGAAAGTAATTTTATTAATAATAAAGTAATCGAATTACTTAGAAATTAATTCAATTACCTAATAAATAATTTCATTGCTACGAAAAATTCAATAACCTTTCTTTATAGAAGTACTGCCGGAATTTTGTCCAGCCAGAAGAGCATCTTAAAAAACGCCGCTTTGAATTAGGCGAACGCCGCCTCCGCTACGATTTAGTATTTTCAATTGATGCTTACCGCCACCGTTTTTATACTTATTTTTTTGTTCATAAAACCCTTGATGGTTTGGATAGGATAAAAAGAAATTTTTATTTTAGAGTCATTTAGTGTTAAACTTGCCGAGAAAGCAGTTTGAATAATGTAACGTGCTCGTAGGATGCATATTAGTATAAATATTTTATTTGTTTAGTGTATCGTGTTTATTATATGTGGTCATTTAAATAGAGTAATTGCTAAAAGATTTAATTATTTTAGTTTTAATTAATATAATTAAAATAAAATTATTTTTAACAAACATGCCAGTAATTGGTAATCGTAATTTACTGCTACTTAGAAGAGTAATTGGTAATTGCAATTGAATTACTTTTTAAAAGTAATTGCGACAGCTTTGCCTACACCTTCTTAACAAAAATATTTATACGTCATTATTAAAACAATATATTCTTAAAAAAAACCTTTTTTTCATTTTTTTTTTTGACAAATAAATTTAAAACAAAATTGCATATGATTACGGTATTAAAAAAACTTGAAATGTCTTAAACCATGTGGGAGAAATTGGTTCGTGAATGTGGTTCCTTAGTGTTTTATTAAAAACAAAAATAAATAAATTATAAGTAACTTTTTTTCTGCAAATAAAACCAGTAATTGTTACCTACATGTTTTAAATTATATTTAAAAAAAAAGAAATTGAATGCTACAGTTTTTTTTACACTTTTTTTTCTAACCGGACTCGCTCCACCACTTGGCGTAAATCTATTTACGCTATATACTATACTATATATTAGGAGTTTTATATGCCTTAATGGTTATTGCTAATTAAAAATATTCTTTAAATCTCCTAATTTTTAGTTGTAAAGTAACATCCAGATTTATAGTTTTAATTTTTAGGTCTCTATTTTTCTAAAGAACCATTTAAAACAATTTTATCCAAACGCCACCGATAGGAGTAGGAAAATATTTTTATTAAAAGAAACATTGTAACTATTATTTCTTAACCAACTTTTATTGAAAACACAGTGTTAACAATATTTAAAATTAAAAGATGAAGGGATACTTTTTTTTCGATAATAATAAAGGCTATATTAGCGCCGTCTTTACTTCCATTAGAGAAAGAAAAATAAAATATGCCCTCCTTTTAAAACAAATCTTAGTTATGTCGGATGAAATTGACTTCTTTTCCATTTACATTTTGCATGCAAATGGACAATCAATTTTTTAAATTAATACCCTTATTTGAAGAAAAAAGGTTGGTACTTACTGACATTTATATGCCATAAAAAATATTTTAAGCAGTCTTTAAAATAAAGAAGTTTTATTCTTTTATTTTTAGGTGTATCTTAGAAATAAAGCGTTTACGGGCAAACTTCTATTTACACACTTTTTTAAATTATCTAAGCATTAAGTTTTGTAAATGTCAGCATGTAATTATAAAACACACTGTATACAAATGTGCCTCTTTAACTTCCTTTTTACCATTTACTTTATTACAGAATATATTTTACCTTTAATAAACTTATATATTTTTTATAACTTAAAACATTATATAAAATCCCTGTAATAAAATCCCACGAACCCCACCAAAGAGCCAACTTTACCTGTATGAACTAGCCGTTTGTGTTTACCGTATGCATCGTGGGTCCCTTATATAGACAGTGGTTTATTCACAAAACTTTACTGGACAAAATATGACGTTTTTTTTTTAATATTCTTTTAAGAAAAAAAACCTAATTAATATTAAAAATGTCATTTTTACCTCTCCGTTTTCATATAAAATAAAATAAATTTTAATAAGTATTTTTTTATTGTTTTCTTTTTAACTGACGTGAGTTTTTGGTTTGAAATTTAATATTCAAAATAAAAAGTTGGTAAATTTACTTTTTTTATGAGAAATTAATTAAAGGTTTAAGTTCTTAGAATGTTGCCTTATAATGTAAGGGAGAAGTCAAGTTAAGTTTGGAATTACAAGCTTAAAGTAAATTTAAGTTTTTTTTCGGTATAGCCACAGCGTGTTGATTTGATTTAATTTGATCGAAAATTTACATATATGTATCTTGTGTTAACAACAAAAGACTATTGTTATAGATTTGATAATACAGTGTAACCTCTATAGTTCGGACACACTTAAATCCAGACATCCAGTACTCCGGACACTAATTTTTATAAGTTATAATCCGGACGCTTCTCTTTAATCCGGACAGAATACGCGCGTGCGCATTTTTTTTAAATTGTTTAAGCATGGTACAAAGTGCATCAAGACATAAACAAATAGCCATGAAAGCCATTGCTGTCCCCCAGGAGGTGGGTTTGAACGAAAAAATTGAAAAGAAAACATTTTTCTGGCAACTTTAGCAAAGAATATGAAAAAAATCAAAGGAACTCCAAAACGAAATCAATATTGTAAAAGTTCTTGGTAAACAGTTATTAGGCACAGATATTTTAACTGAAGATTTGGAAGCATGGATCACAGGAACTGGATCTGAGACTGACGTCGTATTAACAGATAACGATATTCTTGCTGAAATAAATAACGTGACAAATGATGTAGAGAGCGATTCTTCTTCTAGCGATGATGATTTGCAAATTGTGGCAAAACACTAAGATGTCGTGAAGTCTATTAGCAATTGTGTCCAGTGGGCATCAAAAACAATATACCAGACAACCAAATTGAGTTACCTTTTAAACTAAATAATATTGCTGTAAAAAAGATTTGGGATAAAAAAAAAAACAAAAAAATATTACCAATTTTTTAAGGTGGTTCCGAAGCTAGTTAAATTTATTTGTAAGGATTTTTAGAACATATGTTATTATGTACATAAAATGTATTTTATGTACTTTTAACGTATTTCTAGTTTTTAAAATATCTATTGCATTGTAAAATGTATACCAATGTTTTGCTACTGCGGACAAATCACTTATCCGGACACTTCCCTTACAATTAATTGTCCGGATTATGGAGGTTATACTGTACTTGGTTTGTGTCTTAGTTAGTAGAGCTGGTGAATGTTTTTTCTATTTGATTAGGTAAAACAATCAGGTAAAAAAAAACTTTTAATTTAGACATTATGATAAAAATGTAATGTAAGTTTAAAAAACTAAAAAAAAAAGTTATAAATTTACTAGCTAACAACTAAAGTTTATTAACTACTTTTTTTGTTAAATATCGGTTTTAAGATTGTACTAATATTTAAAAGCAAACTACATTTTTTAACAAAAAATTGAACTGACCTGGCAGTTATGAGTGTATGGCTTTGGAAACATTAAGTTAAGAATAATATTGTTTTCTAGAATCACTACTTGTTATTTAAAATTTAAGTACATTTTAAGTTATTATTACACCTAAATAATGCAATGTGCATGTACTTTATATATCATATTTAAAATACCTTCTAAAATGCAGAAAAAGGTTATTGAATTTTTTAAAAATATTACTATTTTGTCCACATATATGTAGCATTTTTACCATTGTGCATCCTGGGTCCCTCATATGTGCCGGCTTTTAACGTGAAATAACAGCTGTTGATTCCAAAACACCCCTAAGAAATATAAATGGGTGGAGTTTTGTCCCGCGCGCTCGTGCCACATGCCAAATGTTAAAATTAGATCGAATTTTCAGTTCATTCTATTTCTCGAATTCAAACAGCACGCGTTCAAGCCAATTCATAAGTCGCCACAAACAAATTGAAAACATCCGGCTTAAGATCAAGTGTGTGATAGAGTTTATTAGTTTTCGTGACATCCAGTGAACTTTTGCAACGTTAATGACTAATTTTTAAGTGAGACAAACAATGCTTTAAATTTGTTTTAATTACTTTTTTTAAGTGTCATTGGTAGTAATCCTAGCTATGTCTCAAGTCAGTGTAGTGCAGTATAATATGTCCCCACAGAAACTAAGCATACTTCAACAAAACTCTAATACAAATTTCGCGAAAACAGATGACCGCCAAATTCTTATACTTCGAAAACCACCCCCAATTCTACCTCAACCAAAGAACTATTCAAAAGACGATGTACTAATCACCAATCCCGGTCGTAAAGGGATTAAAAAAACTGGCGGAAAAGAGCTTAAAACAAACCCACAACCTATCGCTGTGGCACGCAGAAACGCACGTGAACGCAACAGGGTAAAACAAGTTAATAATGGATTTGCAACCCTGAGACAACACATTCCAAACTTTATCGCACAAGCCTTTGAAAGTAGCAATGGTCGGGGAAATAAAAAAATGAGTAAAGTAGAAACTCTCAGAATGGCAGTCGAATATATTCGAAGTCTGGAAGAAATTTTAACCCTGGATATGGATCAGCTTCCCGGTAGTAGTAATTCAGAAAATATTGGTGTAACTTCATGCCCTTCTCCAATATCCACAGTTTCTCAAAATGACTCAAATACTTCGCAAAATGATCTTATGTATGGTTTTGCCATGTCTCCATCCGAAGATGATGATGATGACTTTTCTTCTGTAAATACCTTATCCCCACAACAGTATATTCGAATTAACACATCTACCAACACTTACGAAATTGTACCTAGCAATATTTATGACAATTCAGAAAATATGGATCCAATGTCAGTGGAGCCGCATCAACTCCTTTCAGGTTCACACATTTTGGAAGCCGAACTTGAAAGGAAACACCAAAATCTTTCGTATCTTCAAGTTAATACTCTTCAAACAACAACAGGATCATTAAGCCCTGGAATGTATAGTGAAGGATCCATGAGTCCTAATCATGAAACTTCCAAACTCAGCGAAAATGTGCAGCAAAATTGTTTTATCCCAGTTTTTGCTACTGGAAGGTTGGGTGAAAATTTTAATGTTCACATTAAGACTGAAACTAGTGATTTGCCTGTAATTTCCTTAAAAGCTGAGAATAATGAACCAGAAGCACAGGACGGACTTGATATCATCAGTTGGTGGGAGCAGACTCAGACCCGGCCAAGCTAGCAAGGAATTAAAATATTATACGCTTATTTAGGTACGTGTAAAATATATATATTTTTTTAATATTCTACCATTAAAAAAAGGGTAAATACAAATATACAGAGTGTTTCAACGATCAATACATAAATAACAATATGCTGTATAATGGAACTTTAAACAACCTTTATTTGATATGCTACTTATATATGTAATGGATTTTAATTTGTTTTTAATTATTCCGGAAACGCTATACGAAGTTTGGTTTAATTAAATTAGCACGCGCTATATCAAACAAAAATTTTTTAAAGTTCTAAAAACATTATATTCTTTTAAGTTTTATGTAGATATATGTTTATGGAGTTTTTTTATTTGACAATTATTTTAAGTATACATTTCATTCTGTTTAATATAAAGTATGTTCTTTTTTTCTAACCGTCAAAAAATTTTGAAATTTTTGTACTATTTTTAGGTGCAAAAGCTAATAATTCTCATACCGTACAAAAATGTGCTCGTTTAATCCTTATAATAATAATATAATACAATACATACAATATTTTGTCTTAAAAACCCATCAAAGTATGCAAAAGAAGAGCAACCATTATCAATAAAATTAAAAAAGAAATAACATACTTTTACTATAGAAACATTTTACTATAGAATACTTAAAATTTTCATTTAATATTTTTCTTTTAAACTTATTTAGGGTGCTACCTAAATTTTCGGTGAGCAGGGTGATTTTTTAATTTTTGCTAAACAAATACAACGATTTAAAATATTATTTTTAAAGATGGATAGGCTAGATAAATCGTCCTTATTTTATGTAAGGAAGGATTTTAATTTAAGTTTTAAGAAAACTATGCTCAAACCTATACAACCCTGTCGTATTTGTAGTCTAAGTTTTTTATTTAAATGTATATTGTAATAAAAATGCTAAATTTTACTAATAGCTCAGTAACTGAAGGCCTGAAAGTACCCAAAGCTGTACACAAATCTGTACAGTTTTTATTTATAATTCTTAGGTCTTCGCGGATGCTTTCAAGCGAGAAAAAGTTTATCAAAATTCCGACGTGGGAACCCGCTGAAAATGGCCCCCCAAAGTCTCATAAGTTTCCCGCGAATATTTGCCAAAATGTGAGAACAAGAGAATTATTGTTCAGCCAAAAAATGAAGATCACCTCGAAATTTACAAAAATGGTCCTTACCATTTTTTTCGCAACACCAATATTTTTTGCAAAAACGGCCGTCGAAAAATCAATAACATTCCACACTGGAGAAATGTGGTAGTAGTAGTTTACTAAAAAATGCAGATGGGCAAATCAATTTTTTATCAAAACGCAAGAAAGATGGTGAACGAAATTTTCTGGGATTATTGAACACTTGCAAGGGTCTCATTATAAAAATGGAATGTTAATAACAAATCATTTTTTCAAAAAATATCAATAAATTAACGAGATACACTCAAAATATTGTGAAAAAAAACTTTGACCGCTTTTTTTAATATTCTAGAAATATTAGAATTTACCCAAACTCATATGCAATGATAGGTACGGGTTTTCCCATTCCGATGAACTTTAAATGATTAAAAAATGTACATTATTGCCCGAGTAATGGAACAATTTGTCCGCCCGCTTGTAAGTGAATCCATGAAGATAGCGACATTCTAGCGGGAAAGCGGCAGCTAAAATGATCCGACTTTTGGGTCCCCTTATCTCGAAAACTATCGATTTTTTGAAAAAAATTATAAGGACCATTTTTGTAGACTACAAGGCGATCTTTATTTTTTGTTTTAACAAAAATTCTCCAATCCGCATATTTTGGCAGATATTAGCGGGAAACCCATTTTTCGGGCCTTGAGGGGCCATTTTCAGCGCTTTCCCACCTGTTAATGTTGATAAACTTTTTTCGATCCAAAGCATTCTTAAAGACCTAAAATTGCGCCACAAGGGAAAGCTCTACAGATTTATTTACATCTTTGTCCCTTCATTTACTGGACTATAAAAGTATTATACATATTTAATACCGCATAATAATTGTTTTTGAAATTTTAAAGTTCTGCCCTTATTTAGTCAGTCATAAGCGTCAATTTACAACACTTAAACTTAAAAATGGTCCAATCTAAATATATAATACGTTTGTAAAATTCTTCATTTATAACAGAACAAGGGGTTAAATTAACAAAAAATATTTTCTACAAAAATGTTTTTTTTTTAATTTAAATACCAGAAGTATACCTTGACGGTTTTGACCATATATTTCAAATGTATTTATTTAAATTATTTTTCAAGTAAATTTAATCTTGGCTTATATATTTTGTACAAATATAAAATAGGTTTTTTCATAAGAAGCTTAGCATGTTTTCTCTAAAAGGTTCATATTTTTTTAAACCTATTTATAGTGTTTAAACAAAATAAAATAGGTAATATGTAATGAAGCCATTTGGCAAAAATAAGTTACATTAAAATAGAGGAACTTCTTTTAAACTTAACCATTTAAATAAAGTTACCACAAAAATAAATAGTAGCTAAAAAAAATAAGTTTTATTTCGTACTATAAGTTTAATTAAACTATTTATAATTAATTATTACTTTCTTTTTTAGATTTAAGGATACTTTGATTTGATCTCATCCGTAATTATATTGTGCCAACATTCACACAAAACGACAGGAGCGAGTTTCTAGTCTGGAAAATTTTTTTGTACATAATAAAATTAAGGAAATTCAAATAAGTTATGTATATATTGACAAAAAATGACTGCTGTACTAAATGAAGACTTGTTATTTTATTGTTAATTTAAAAAAAGTGCCTTTTTTAATATTTATTTAGGCTAGTGATTATGTTAAGAATATTTTGTATCATATTTGTTAAGTTTTCGCAGACTTTTATAATAAATATTTATTAAACTCTTAAAATATATTTTTTTATTTATAACCTGTTTACAATCAGTGCTTAATAGTACAACTTTAACTACCCTTGGTCAAACTGTTTAGAGGTCATTTATAAATGGCACGTACAAAACACACTTATGAATTGTTCGTACATGAAAATAGAAAAGTTATCGTTAAAACGTTCATGTTTTAAGATCAAGAAGTTAGGGTCTTTAAATCATTTTATTTGGTCATATATAGATTCAATAGGTGCTAGGTATGTAAAGAATCAATTTAAAAATAATAAAACTATGCCCTATATACCTATCATACGATATCAGTAATTCCTATAAGATTTTTATACTCAGAAAACCTTTAAAAAGTTTAAAGTCATTACCGGTATTAATTCAAAAGGTATTTTTTAAAATACTTTATACATTTTTACCCAATACCTACTTAAAAAGAACGTGTGCTTCAAATAACCAGATGATGGAGGTAGGTCAGTAGCGACAGGTGCAATTTTATTTTATTTAAAGTAAGAACAGAAAACTTACGAACATTCTTAGATAGTGATATGGGCCATAATATAATACACATGGCAAAAAGAGACATATGTATCTACTCTAAAGAAAAAATAAATAAAATAGGATTGTTCAAATCAGTTTACAAAGTTGAAAAAAAAAACTTTATTTTATTTAGTATTTAGTAAAAAAATAATAAATTATAACAATAAAGGCCGGGTATGTCATTTAGATTAAAATTAAAAAGCTGTCTACTATTTTTTTTTAAAGAACTGTCATTTCATTAACTATAGACTTTTTAATTTTCGTCAAAATTCTAAATGGCCCTTTTAAAAGAGTGAAAATTTTTACATAAAAATATCATTAGCAAATCTTCTGTTTATTACCAATATCTTCTAATCTAAATTTATACCAATTTAACTAATTTTCAAAAAAAAATAAATAAATAAATATAGAAATTTAATCATATATAAATAGAGCTGTGTTTAAATTTATATATACAAAAAAATACCAATTTCGTATTTCCATTTATCAGTACATTCTTTTGTTTTTTCTTAAATTATATCTTCGTATTTTCTAAAAATTATTTTAGATTTTACTAAAAAAAGGTGTCAGTAGTAAACTATTTTTTTTTTAATCTTTTGATATTTATTAGTTTATCTATAACTCTACCAGATATTTTAATATATTTTTTATATCGATGCTATTTTTAAAAATTATTTATAAGATCATTATCAATTAAAATTTAAAAATCCTTTTAATTTTTTTTACCTTCTTTACAAAGACTTTTAAATAGATGATGCAGAATTAAGGATTTTTTTTTAAGATTAAAATTAAAAATAAAGGCTTTCAGTTTTTTTCTTTTTTGAAATTATTACTTATTATTATTATTATTATTATTTTGGTTAAAATACTGGTTGTTTTTTTCAAAAGACATTAAAGCACTTGGTAACTAATAATTTAAGAAAAGAAGTCACTTTTAAATTTACTTTCAACAAGATGGCTACAAGATTTACTTTCACCCATAACGCTCTATGAATTAGAGAGTATTTAAATACTCACTTAAAAAAACTTTGGATAGAAAAACGATGATCTAGAAGGTGGCCATTATGACCTCCGGATCTAACACGTCCATATTTTTTTCTTTGGGAAGTGTCGTTAATCTAAATCTTTTATTTCATTTTAAAGTTTCTATGGTTTTTTAATTTACTTTCTTGTGCCAACTATTTCTTCTACTCTTTGTCTGTTAAACTCTGCAGGCAGCAGGTTCTACAGTCCAGATTCTCCAGGAAGGAAGGAATAAACAGAGCTGGGGGTATTTTAGGATGGTCTGTAAATTGAATAATTTTTCGAAGCAGAAGCTGTAAAAGTACCCACTGAAAAACGATAAATCCACTATAGCTCATCGGTAAGCAAGCAAAGGTAGCTTTCTTGTAAGAATGGGCTCAGGAAGAACGGTTTCTTAAATAAAATTAAAATTGCTTTAAGTCGTGAGAAACGCTATTTCACAGATAAGAGGGTCTGATTTGATATTCATAAACAGTAAACAGAGGAGAAGAGGAAAAATACTATTTGGCATATTTAAGCTGCCAATACCAATTAACGTTATTCCCGAGGTAAAGATTACAAGATACTTTGTTTTGCAAAACTCTGTCTTAAATTGCACAAAATCTTAAGTATCTTGATTTAATAATTATTAAAGTACTACAAACCCTTACTCTAAGCAAATCATGTTTGGTGACTTACTTAAGAAATTAAATGTTAGACTAAAGTCTCAATCTCTATCGTCAGCAAAACTATGAATGAAATTAATCGTCAAAAGAGAAAAGATCATTGATAAAAGAAAAATAAAGTTGTTGCTAGTAGTGAGCCCTGGGGTACTTCAGCATTACATACAGACCAGGGGTGAAGCCTTTAGAAATGGTAAAAAGTGAAAAACAATAATAGTAGGTTTAAGTGGTAAGTAGGTGGTAGAGGAGCTTTCCTCGCCTGAGGCGGTACCACCCCACTTGCCCTTTAAAGGACTCGTGAAGTCCCAGGACGTTTCGAGTTCTGGGCGGTGAGTCAGTTTTCCTTCTTCCTCTTCCTTCTTCCTCTTTTAGTTTTCCTTCTTCCTCTTCTTTCTTTTTCTTTCTCTTTTTTTTTCCAATCTACTAAAATTTGGAAAAAATGATGATGGCACACCCCAAAGTAAAGTTATCCGGAGGTAAAATACCCCTCCATTCGGTTCTCCGGGCGAAGGGTACATTTGGGGGGCCACCATCGAAAAGTCTGATATCCTTCACAAATATATGTGGGCTTAACTCCAACGTAAACTCTGTTCACCATTATCTTCAATCCTCCAAACCCTACATACTATTTCTCACCGAAACCCAAGTAAGTCCCGAAACAGCAACCAACCACCTCCTTTTCCCAGGTTATGAACTTATTTCATCCTTTCGACCCCATGGCGGCGTTTGTGCTTACGTTCGCAACGACCTGGCTTGTGCTAGGGTTTCTAACCTCGAATCGGGTAGGCCTGATATTCTTTGGCTTAAACTTTCTTTCAGATCTTCTACCAAATTTATCTGCTGTATATACCGGTCCCCGTCCGACAATTCCTACAACGAGCTCTTTGATTTCCTTTCAATAAAGATCGACAATATTATTTCCCAGTTTCCATTGGCCGAAGTAATCGTCCTCGGGGATTTTAATGTTCATAATAAGGATTGGCTAGGATCCACAAAAACTGATACACAAGGCAGAGCAGCAGAAAATTTCGCAATCAACAACTCGCTCACCAATCTAATTATGGAACCTACCTACTTTCCTAGGGTTCCCACCCATAATTCTAACCTCCTAGATCTCTTTCTTACTTCCACCCCCGAACTCTATCAAGCATCAGTAACTGCTCCCCTTGGTCGCTCTGACCATGGTTTGGTCGCCGTATCTTACTCAACTCATTTTGAGACAACTGAAAGCATGCCGCCACGAACCGTCTGGCACTACAATTCGGCCGACTGGGATGGTCTGAGAGATTTCTTTGCCAGCTACCCTTGGGATCCTACCTGCTTTTCTACTATCGATCCTTCCGAAATATGTAAACAAATTACACAAAACAATTCAACTAGGCATTGAGACCTATAATCCCCACACTAAAAAGAACCCCATAACTTCAAATCACAAACCGTGGTTTTCTAAATCCTGTGACAAAGCCAGACTTTTAAAAATTCAAGCCCACAAAAAGTTTCTTCAAAACCCAAGTCCCGAAAATCGACAGGCTAGCATCGAAGCGAGAAATCAGTATTATCAGACTATCTCAGAAGCAAAAGACCGTTTTAACAATCGAATAAAAGATAAAGTTCTCTCTTGCTCAAATGGCAGTAAGGCTTTCTGGTCCTTTGCCAAAAATATTAGTCAGAACTTTTGCACAAATTCTTTTCCACCCCTAATCTCTGAAGATGGAATTGTCTCTACCTCCAAAGGAAAAGCCGAACTATTTCTGGCATGATGGGCTTCTTAACAAACTTCCTTCTTATGGTCTTCCACCTAAGCTTTGCTCTTGGCTTTCCAGTTTCCTTTCTAATCGGCGTATATCAGTTAGTGTAGGTCATTCCTCCAGCTTCTACCAATTTAATGCTGGGGTGCCCCAGGGCTCAGTGCTGGCACCCACGCTGTTTCTTCTACACATAAACGATCTTCTCTCTTCCACAATCAATCCCATTCATAGTTTTGCTGACGATAGTACCCTCCACTCTAGTATTCAATTTCCTAAGCCACCGTGTAATCCTGATTTCGAAAACAAGCGCAGGTTAATGCAGATATCCCTTTCACAAGACCTCAAACTTATTTTGGATTGGGGCGTCAAAAATCTTGTTCAGTTTAATGCCTCGAAAACACAGTCATGTTCGCTGTCGCGAAAAAAGTCTGCAAATGCTCATCCCTTACTAATGAGCGGCCAAGTTCTGCAGAACAAAGAGTCCTTTAATCTTGTCGGCGTTACTTTTGAGAATAACCTCAACTGGCACAAACACATTTTATCCATAGCTTCGGCAGCTTCAAAAAAGATTGGATTTCTCTTCCGAGCCAGAAAATATTTCTCTTCTTCCAATCTGTACACTCTGTATGTATCCCAAATCAGACCCTCTTTAGAATATTGTTCCCATGTCTGGGGAATGGCGTCCCCTATAACACTTAGTATTCTGGACTCCATTCAAAGAAGAGCCGTTCGTCTTATTAATGATCCAACGTTCACAGAAAGGCTTCCTCTTCTTGCCCACCGTCGAGCTGTAGGGGATCTGTCGCTCAGATACAGACCAACACGTAGTGCAACTTTTATGCATCCTTTTACTGTTCAGTTAGAGAGGCCCCTAACTTCCCGCTTTCTTCGTTTCTTTATCCCTAGAGTGTCAAGACTATGGAACCTGCTGCCCGCAGAAGTTTTTCCTTCTCCTCCCAATCTCCAAAAATTTAAGTCCCGTGTGAACAAACTCCCTATCACCACACTGAAGACATCCACGGTACGTTAGTACTTTGGCATCAGCCTTCGAGGAATGTCCCAAGATAGAAAAAAAAACCCATTGGAAAGGAAAAAAAAATAACAAAAATAAAAGAAAAAATAATTTACAGGCGATCTGAGGTCGGGCAGTGAAAGGGTAAAAAACGGTTTATCTCGATTTCCTGCAAAACTGCAAGTCCTATGGAAAAAAGTTAAATGGCAAAGTTGTAGGTAATAAAAGGATACAACTTTTGCAAAACCATGTAAAAAATTCAAATAACCAGGTTTTTGGTTTTTTATTTTAATCTTTGCCAAAAATGTTTTATTTACAAAATTTGGTAAAACCTTACCTTTTTATGTTCTAAACACACTGTAGTTTTTTTTATTTGAAATATTTTTAGTACATATGGATAAAAAAAAATAAATTCGGATTCGAGTTTTTTTCTGCATTCTTTGAGAACATTTACCATAGTAATGTATATTTTTTACCCCATTAAAAAAAAGACTTAAACGAACAAAAAGCCCGCTGACTTTTTTGAAAAAGCAGATATCTTGACGAGAGAATTTTCAATTAAAAATTAGGGTGCTTTTTCGATATTAAGTCAAAATAAGGTGAAAAAATAAATATTTTAAATCAAAAAAGTTACTGGGTGTTTGGGACATTAAAAGGTAAGTTTTTCGTATAAAAAAATATTCCTAAAATTTTGTGTAAAAAAATATTTGTAAAAATTAAAAAAAAAAACAAAACTTGGTTATTTAAATTTTTCACATAAATTTTAAGGTTATGTGAGAAGAATGTAAATACAATGTTGTAGATCTTTTTATTACCTACAACTTTGAAATTAAAATTTTTTTATAGGACTTGTACTTTTGCCGAAAATCGAAATAAACCGTTTTTTACCCTTAAAAACTCAGCCCCTTACCCTTCCCGACCTCAGATCGCCTGTAAATTATTTTGTTATTTTTGTTATATTTTCTTCCTTTTAACTGGGTTTTATCCTACTATTTTTTTTTTGGTTTAAAAAATTATCGACCCTAGTCTAAGAAATGAAAGCTAGAAAAGAAACCATCTGCAATAACTGACATATTATGTCAATTGAAATGGTAAGCAGAGATTAAAAAATAGAGTCTAAGTAGAAGACCTAACCATTTTTTGGGAATTTTATTGGGTCTGACACTATATTAAAACATATTAAAATCAATTAGCACGTTCAAAAGAAATTAAGAAAAAAATAATATTTTAATAGAAACACTTTTAAATATAACTAAGTTGGCTTAAATAGGCCCATTTGAAAATTAGAAGTCTGTTCCAAACTTTGCAAGCATATATTCTTGACACCACATATGGGTAAATTAGTTGTTTTTTAAAGGATATATAGTAGTTTATAAAATTCTGCTTTAAAAACAATAAAAATGCACCTCATATTTTGTGATGTAACTATCAAAGGTGGTAAACTAAAATACAATGTTTTCAAATCCAAGGTTAACTAATTAAAGCATAAGCCATGAAATTTTCTAAAGGCAATATGCAAAATAAGGTTAAAAGTTAAAATTAAAATGGTACTCCTTGCTCATACTACTAATCATAATTTTTAATCAATTTGAAAATTGTATTTTTCCGCTTTAATTTTTTTTACTTGTCTTTCAAAAAAAGCAATTTTGCAAATAGGTGTAAACAAATGCAATTTTATTTTATGGCTTGATTTAATTTTGAGAAAATAATGCCCGTTTTTAAAATATTAGATATATCCAATTTCAGTCTAGGCTTCCCAGCGTTACCAGTTTAAAATTAGTAAAAGCGTTCTTTATTGCTAACTACAAACTATGGCATTAGGATGAATCACTAATTTTTTATTGTACACTTTCCCATCTTATTAAAGTTCAGAAAATATTAATTTTAAATTATTGTAAAAAACACAAGTATTCTTTTGTTACAAATTTTTAAAATAGCACAATTTTGTTTTTTAAATTTTACGTTTTTACTTTTTACTACTTGTTTTAAATTTAATTTGGTATTTTACTTTGTGCCTTATATTTATGTTTTTTTATCGTTTAAATTTATCCTTTATTTTCGGCATTAGATCATTCTAATTAAATCTATTTTTCGTTCTTATATTATCTAAGCTCTCTGTTTTCTTAATAGTGCTTCCAACCTGAAATTATTGTATAACTTTTATTTTTATTAAGTTAATTGTTCCTTAATATTGGTGTTTACAATTAAATGTGGTCAAATGGTCTTAACCATATTTTCTTTTTAACTTTTCGAGCATTTGAGCATATTAGATTCTTTTTATTAGGCTTATAAATTATCTATTCAGATGATAAAATTTGTAGACGTCCAAGTAACAATTACAAAAATAAAAGACTTAGATTTTTTTGTTTATATATATATATATATATATATATATATATATATATATATATATATATATATATATATATATATATATATATATATATATATATATATATATATATATATATATATATATATATAATATATATAAAATTATTTGTTTTTATGTTTTACAATGTATGTGTTATTATGTAATGGTTAGTATTTAATTGTTATTATTGATATATATATATATATATATATATATATATATATATATATATATATATATATATATATATATATATATATATATATATATAATTATTTAAACCCTAATTTTTACAAATATAAATTGTCCTATATCTTTGTGTTATTTATTTTAAGTTGTATGCCTAATGATACTTTTCTGTATAAAATATTTTTAAAATCATATAAATAAATTAAATAAAACCTGGGAAGCCATTTTTCATTAAGTGTGTTGTTGTAAGCAACTTCTGACTGTTTTTACGTAATACACCTACATGGCGCACATTAACATCTTAGCCTGTAGATACTAAGATTGGTTTTTTTGAAATTACTTGACGAGATGGCGCTAGTTGCTTCTAACGTTCAGCTGTATTATGTTACAGATGTTCAAAGGGGTAACTGGTTTACTCTCCAGGGTGTCTATGGTCTACATTCGGTGTGACCATCCCAACAAATAAACACGTGTAATCGGATTGGCTGGACCCGGGGTTATCCATATATTTGGAGGCCTCTAATTTTAAAACAACCAACCTTAGTAATCATACCTACCAGGATATTTTATTTTCTTTCATTTATAAGGAGCCCCTATGCCCAAGAATTTACCTTTTTGTTATTATTATATATATATATATATATATATATATATATATATATATATATATATATATATATATATATATATATATATACATATATATATATATATATATATATATATATATATATATATATATATATATATATATATATATATATATATATATATATATATATATATATATATATATATAAATATATATATATATATATATATATATATATATATATATATATATATATATATATATATATATATATATATATATATATATATATATATATATATATATATATATATATATATATATATATATATATATATATATATATATATATATATTTTGTATGTATTGGTGTTTTATGGTTGAATATATAACGATGACAGTACCTAAACTTCAAAAACGTAAATTGTTGTAAGCTCAATTAAATTATGATATAACGCCAAAAATGTACAAATGAGAACGACAAATTATATTTCTGATAAATATATTAAATATTTTTCCAAGCAACATGTATAAATTGAAATTTTAAAATTTACTGATTAATTAAAAGTAACGCCTTTTATTATAGACTAACGACTTTTCTAAAAATAATAACCAGTATCAAACGTACCGTCGTGAGGCATATTCAATTTCAGGTTGAGTTCACTCTTTTTCTTTTCGCAGGTAGACTGTAATAAAAAAATTCACTAGAGCCCAACATAATCCTTATCAAAGTGCCTTACCCTAGAATAAATCTTAATAATAGTAAAGCATAAATCTGATATTTAAATATAGACCGCGGTCTGATTTTTTACCTTTTTGCCTCCAGGTATAACTAAGTACAATATAGGGCAGAGAAACACTCCCATAATATATTGGGATTCATGTTTTCTGTACAGGCAATAATACAGGACCGACTATAACCAGTTTCATTATTTTTATTGTGTTGCTGAGACACTTAGTTGATTTTATTTGCAATATACCCTTTTGTATAAATTTTAGTAGTAACCTTATTTAAACAAATTGGGCATTTATTTAATGTTAGTACAAAAATTAAAGACATGAACATTAATAAAATGTTCTTCTTTTATATTTTACAGGGTGGCCCGTTTATCTTGGGACACTTATCTCATAAAATATACAAGCTACAGAAAAAAGTTTTATAAAAAAGTGTCTTTTTTTAATTTATATTTTAATAATATTTTACACTTGTTTATCCAGGGTACTCCATTTTCCGTGGACACGCATCAACTTTATTAAATTAACTTGATAGTTTCTATGCTGTGTTGATATGTACCGTTACCAAAAACATCACAAACGACGCTTACGACTTTATTAATTTTTCAACTGAAACTTAAAATGAATCGGTTTGGAAATGTTTCCGAAAGTAAAATTGATGCGGCTGTTGAAAATAGTGTTCCACTAAATACTCAGAAAACTCACACATCGATCTGGAAGCAATTTATGGAATTTTGCCAAGTAAAAAATTACCAATTACTCCAGACAACAACTACAGGCGAGCTAAATTTAATCCTCAAGGACTGGGCATGGAACATGCGTAAAGCTAATGGGAAAGACTACAAAGAACTGTGTGTAAAAGTAATGTGAAATATCGTTGCCAAAAAACTAAAGAAAAAAGGAAAACAAGTTAAGCATTATAATTCCTTTAAAACACAGTCATGTTCGCTATCGCGAAAAAAGTCCGCCAATGCTCATTACTTATATATGAGCGGCCAAGTTCTACAGAACAAAGAGTCGTTTAATCTCATGGGTATTACTCTTGAGAATAACCTTAACTGACACAAACACATTACATTCATAGCCTCAGCAGCTTCAAAAAAGCTTGGATTCCTTTTTCAACCGAAACTTAAAATGAATCGGTTTGGAAATGTTTCCGAAAGTAAAATTGATGCGGCTGTTGAAAATAGTGTTCCACTAAATACTCAGAAAACTCACACATCGATCTGGAAGCAATTTATGGAATTTTGCCAAGCAAAAAATTACCAATTACTCCTCATTACTTATATATGAGCGGCCAAGTTCTACAGAACAAAGAGTCGTTTAATCTCATGGGTATTACTCTTGAGAATAACCTTAACTGACACAAACACATTACATTCATAGCCTCAGCAGCTTCAAAAAAGCTTGGAATCCTTTTTCAAGCAAGAAGGTATTTCTCTTCTTCTAATCTGTATACTCTGTATGTATCCCAGATCAGACCCGAGATGTAAAAACATTATTCTGTTCTTACGTCTGGGGAATGGCGTCTCCTAGAACACCTAGCATCCTTGGCTTCATCCAGAGAAGAGCTGTGCGTCGTAATAATTATCCCACACTTACAGAAAAGCTTCCTTCTCTTGCCCACTGACGAGCTGTGGGAGATTTGTTGCAAGGTTATGCAGCTAAATTTTTCACCAGTCTTTTAACCTAGTATTACTTAGTTAGAAACTAAAAATCTTGTTTAGTCTAATGTTTTAAGGGTAGACTTATATTTGATGTCAATTATTACCCCCTATTAATAAACAGTCAAATTACTTAAAACAAATGATCATCTTCAGGGCGTTCCATTAAACAATGACGTTAAATGACATATTACAAATATGTTCTATTGTTTTGTGGCGGATTCATGTTTCAGTTTGTTTTATTTGGAATACTTGCCTTACTACTTTTTGGATGGAATGGGACCTCTTCGGTCCAGGTCCTGAGGTATACGAGCTGACCCTGTCCAGCCCTATTGACCCCTATGAAGTTAAAGATCGCCTGCAACAAAAAAGAAGAAAACCTCTCAAAAAAACCCAAAAATCACAAATATTAATCTACGTTTCGGTGGCAAGTCGGCCACCGTTGTGAAGATAGAAAAAAAATTAAACTTAATTATAAGAAATTCTTGATCTAAAAACTTAGGAAATTCTGATAGCTGATTTTATACTTTTTTTATGAAGTTTTGTCATAAAGGACATTAGGTTATTTGACTGGTGTATGTAAAGTATTCAAAAAGACCAAAAAGGTGGGTGGTATGGTGTGTTAATTGATTTCAAGTTAACCTGAATTTACTTCAGCATCAAGCTGTATTATTTAATTAATAACCGTCTATTATTTAAATTAACAGATATTGATGCTACACATTTGTATTTATTTAATAAAATAAATGCACCTTCCTTTAACATTTTTTTTTAACAAGTTTCCTTGGCTAAAATGCTAGAAGCATTCCAGTTTATTATGTGGTTATTATCAAGTGCGTGTTAAAATATTTTTTATTTGTGGAATTCTGTGTTGCTAATATATGTTCTATGTTTATTTATGCGTTTTCCAAATAATGTGGAAGTTTCACCTATATAAAATTTATTACATTCATAAGTGATCTTATAAATAACATTTTCTGTGTTTTCGTTTATATTGTATAGTTTGGTTTTTGTAACTTGGGATATAATGGTGTTTTGTGTTTTAAATATATTACGAATATTAAAGATATTACCTATTCGTTTAATTTTATTTGATAAGCCAGAAATATTTGGTAAAAATAGATTTGTAATAGGTCTATTTTAATTTTGTCTTAAATTTGGTTGTTCAAATTTTAGAAAGCATTTGTTTATAAAATCAAGAGGATGATTAATTTGAATTAAAATATCTTTTAAAAATTCTTTTTTATGTTCTTTGTTTTGGTAAGAGCAAATTATTTTAATTTTATTGAAAATACTTTTTACAACTCCTTTTTTACCATTATTTGATGATTAGTTTTAAAATTTAAGTATTTGTTTGTATGTGTAGGTTTTCTGTAAGTTTTAGTTTAAAAATTATTTACATTTTTATTAAAATATTAAAAAAAGGAAGTTGTGAGTTTTGTTCTTTTTCTAAAGTGAAATGAATAGTGGGTTTTTGTGTATTAATGTGTGTTAAAAAGTTATTAAGACAATTTTCGTCATGTTGATAAATAGAAAAAATGTCATCCATATATCTTCATCAAATTAAAGGTTTATAATGATAATTTTTAACAAAATTGGATTTAAAACATTCCATAAAAATATTACTTAAGAATGGTGATAAAGGTGAACATATTACGTTTATAGCAACAGCAGCTTCCGAAAAGCTGACGTATTTATTTGCTAAAAAAACAAGGAAGTACAAAAATAGTTAAGAAAAGAATGGTAGTTCCTACAAGGAAAACCTATTAGTTGAATTAAATACGTAAACGTAGGAGGAGGCAGAGAGAAGCACCGCATGGATAATACTAATGATATATTTTTATAACATACCTTGCAAAATAACAGTTTTATACCATATTTTTTTACATTAGATTTTTTATTTTTATGTAGCCACAAAAAAATGATTATTTTCATATTTTCACATTTTTTATAAGAAATTTATCTTTAGTACATTCATTATTTAGAGATAGTTTATTTGTAATTTTGGTTTAGGTTGTATCTCATCAGAACATAATATTCAACAGAATTTTAAATGTGCAAGATTACATAGGCCCACAAAAAAGTGTTGTGTGCTGAGTGTCGGACTAGGATTTTCTGGATTTTTTTTTCGCTAAACAAGCAGATATTAACGATTTTTTTTTAATTTAAAACGTCAATATCTCAAAAACCATAAAAGATACACGAAACTTTATACAACATAAACAATGTATTTTTAAAAAGTTTTATACGCTTTTTCTCTAAATGCAATATTTTTTGAGCTATAATCAAAAAAACAAATTTTCAGGATTTTTTCAAGGTATGCTTTTGGAAAAAATTGGAAAATTAATTTTTTTTGTTTTTTTGATTTTTTTTTACAAATTTTAAGTGATTTGGGATTCATATAAATAAAATAAATGATTTATTATTAAAAAACAATATCACATCAATAATTAAAAAAATCTTATTTTGGGCAAAATTTTTTGTCATACAATTACATTTTTGTTTATATCTCCTTTATTATTTATCTTATCAAAAATGTTTATAACACGTTTTTATAGACAATTTAAGAAGCTCCCATTTTTGTTTTATAAATTTTTTTGTATCTCTCATAGTGTATATAGTTGTAGTCCAAACATTCCGTGGTAACAGATTTCTGCCGGTAAATGTACCGTGTCGGTTTTTTGGGGTTTTCTCAATTTTTTACTATTTGATCCCCAATTTTTTCTTCAGATTCGTGTTTAGCGGAAAAAAATAAGCCAGAAAATCCTACTTCGACACCCAGCATACACAACTTTTTTTTTTGTGGACCTGTGTTATCGATGAACCGTCTTAGGAAAAAACGTATTATTTCCAGAGAATTGGGAACTGCTTAGTGCATAGATTTAAACCTTTTATGACACATATAAAATACTGTGCATTTGTATCCAACATAAAAACTAACCCGAACTAATACTGTACCGAGTAACAACACGTCTGACATTGAACTTTAAGTATAGTTGTTGTTCTTTAGATGTAAGAATAAAGCTTATTCAGGCTCCTGACTTGATCCTGTCTCGCGGACTACCATTCATGAATCTCAGACGGAGTCTCGCAAGGGTCTATTATTTCTTTTCGTAGCCGGCAAAATATGTCCGGAAAAAAGAACTTGTTTTTTGATTTGGTTCACATTGAGCCAAGTCGTTTAAAGTGCGGCAATTGAATGACCGGCTGAGTAGCCAGTGACGGAGTAGTTATATTATGGATTTTGATTAGATGTAATATAATATTATTAAGAATAAAAAAACTTTTGTATATTACATATCGTAGGCATATGGGTAAGTTTAAATATAGGAACAAATTACTCATTCATAAGTTTTGCAAAAAAGCGTTTTTCAGCGCTCATAACACAGGCCCACCAAAAAATAAGTGGTGTGTGCTGGGTGTGGGGCTAGGATTTTCTAAAGCATTTTTTTTCGCTAAACACGAATCTGAAGTTAAAATACGGGTCAAACAGCAAATAGTCGAGAAAAGGCCTAATGTCAGATATTAACGATTTTTTTTTAATATTAAACATTAATATCTTAAAAACTATAAAAGATACACGAAATCTTATGGTACATAAACAATATATTTTTAACATACCTTTAATTTAAGTTATTTAACATTTTTGTCTAAATGCAATATTTTTTGAGTTATAATCAAAAAACCTAATTTTTAGGATATTTTCAAGGTATACATACCTCTGAAAAAAAAACTGAAAATTATTATTTTTTATCTTCGAATTTTTTATGCAAATTTTAAGCGATTTGGGATTGAAGTGGGATTTGGGATTAAGTTATTTAACATTTTTGTCTAAATGCAATATTTTTTGAGTTATAATCAAAAAAACCTAATTTTTAGGATATTTTCAAGGTATACCTCTGAAAAAAAAACTGAAAATTATGATTTTTTATCTTTGATTTTTTTATGCAAATTTTAAGCGATTTGTTATTAAATTAGTAAAATTAATAATTTATTACTAAAAAAAAAAATAAAACAAAAATTACATTAATAAAAAATATATTTTTTTCCTATTTTGGACTGAATTTTTTTGTCAAAATTACATGTTCGTTTATATTTCCTTTATTATTTATTAATTTAACTTTTTTCCTATGATGAAACCTAAAGGAAAGTCCGATGTGTTGTGCTGACGACTCAGTAATCCCACAGCGATCTGAAATAAAAAAGGTGGGTAAGCTGGCTACAGAAAACCTAACTCTTAAATTTTGGAGACACAAAAACTCTCCGCCACTAGCAGATGCCTTTGTTGAATTATCGCAATTGCAAAAGGATATTGTTATCTATGACAAACTACCCTTTTTTATGGATACATATAAAAACATTTTATGTAACACAACAGTAGTATATCCCCAGTACACTGAATGTATTCAAGTAAATAACAATATAGTCAAGGATATTTTACAAAATTTTTCTAATTGTACAATATATACCGATGGATCTAAAACACCAGAAGGGGTTGGTTGCGCTTATTATGCACCCATGGATAATGTTTCTAAATGCTTTAAACTCCATGATAATGCCAGTATTTTTACAGCCGAGATGTATGCTATACTACAGGCACTGGAGTACATTTCTCAACATGGGAGGGCAGATAAATATACTATCCTTTCAGATTCAATGTCGTCTCTTAAGGCAATTAGTAATCATAAAAATATATACCGAAATCCATTGGTTTTTGAAATTTTTCAAAGAATAACTATCCTTCAGGATAAAAACGTTGACATTCTTTTTATATGGACTAAAGGGCACTCTGGTATCCAAGGCAATGAACATGTTGATAGATTGGCTAGAGAAGCCATTAACAGTAATATTAATGTCTCTGGATTACAATTTTATGATACTTTTCCGATTATAAAAGAAAATATATACAGTTACTGGCGTAATATGTATCAGAGCTATGCACGCCAGAACATAAATAGATACACTCGAACATATCCCAACCTTGTTGCCAAACCCTTAATAAAATATGAAAAACTTAATAGAAACTGTTATGTTACCCTTTTCCGAGCAGTTACTGGTAACATTAAATATATGCTTCATAAAATGGGCCTCTCTGATACCGATAAATGTAACTGTAATGGCAAAACCGATGATATGGACCACTGGTGCTTTGAGTGTGAACAGAATAAGAATGCTTCCAACTTTTTATTAACTGAGTTAGCTAAATATAAATTACTACCGATGAATTTTCAATCATTAGTCTATATGATACGAGAAGACAAAAGGGTTTATAATGTATTTCTTTGTTTTGTAAAGATGTGTGTGAGAAAGCTGTAGGGACTCGTAAACCCAATTCTATCCTTATTTGTAATCCCTTTATCCTGGTCGATTACCCTCTGTTTGTGTTAATTATCAAAATCGCCTAGATAGACCACTATGGCGTGAAGCGTGTGCCCTTGTCATGCATGTTTTTGATTCTTCGCAAACAGTTCCCAATTTGTGACTTATTTCGATGTGTATGTCTGTATGAATCCTTATTATATATTGTAAATGGTTTTAAGATATAATAATTCGTGTATACGAATATTTATCGTATAGATTCTTATACAGATACTCATTAAAAAATTATTTGGTTAAAAAAAAAAAACTTAAATATAATACGTTAAACGTAGTGGCTGTATGCATTCCTGTGCAAAGCCAACCAAAGCAAAAAAAAAAAAAATATAACTTTTTTATATACAATTTGAGAAACTCTTTTTTTGATTTATATATCTCTCTCTCTCTTTTTGTATCTTCTATTGTTTATATAGTCGTAGCCCAAACATTCCGTGGTAGCAGGTTTCTGCCGGTAAATGTACCGTGTCGGTATTCTTAATTTTTGCTGTTTGCCCCCCAATTTTGACTTCAGATTCGTGTTCAGCGGAAAAAAAACTTTTGTGTCAAGTATACTTAACAAGATAGTAAACCCCAAGGTAACGTGTAAGCTGACATGGGAATGCCAAAAAGAAACTGGAAGTCCTGGGAGAACTTAACAGGGTGGCTCTCCTTTGGGTACCAGGATATTCGAGAATAGAAGGCAACGAAAAAACGTATAAGTTAGCGAGACAAGGATTATCGACACCATACTTTGGACCACAGCATGAGGGCAAACTAGGGAATGGATCCGAAACAAACATGAGGAATACTGGTTGAGCATTAGTAGAAGAAGGCCTGGAAAAGGCTTCATAAAGGGCCCATCCAAAAAAACAAAGGAAGGACTACTGACACAAAGTAGGAAAAGACTTAACAGTAGTACCATATCCTGTGTGTGAAGCGTTAAATCACAAAAGACAGGCATTATTTGGGAAACCGAAAATAAGCCAATGAGCAAACCAGTCTCGGGGATATACAGACTTGTAAAAGAAAAATGGGAGATAAGGCACAAAAAGCCCAAGAGGCTGCGCTGCTTCCGGTAGTAAGAAGATTCACAACAAGAACTTTTTTAAACATAAATTCGCTGCAACAAATAAAACATAGGTATGGTTTTTAATCTCACCTCATTGCGCACTACGACGACTTGATGATTAAACTATAGGTGGTCTACCAAAAGTTAAACGCATTTCAATTTCATTGGATGGGCCTCCACCAAGGCAACCATAACATATTTATTATGGTTTCGTAATGCCCTTTTAGAGCGCCAAGTCATGGTCTTTTAAGTAGATTCAATAAAAATAACACATTGTTCTTTGTCTGCTTTAAATTTTTCTCCCTTTTAAGTCTTACAAACCTAAGCCTGCATATCACAGTTATGTGTTACGTTTCTCGCCTGCTATTACCCCAGTATTGAAAATTCTAGGCTTAATTCATAGAATTTAAGGGCCTTTATAGATGCAATGTTTTTGTTATCTTGTCATTTAACTAAATTTCATGGCAGTGTTGTAGAGCTTCAGTTTGTAATTAAAATACTATAGCATATTGTCAAAAACTTACTGATATAGTCGTTCTAAGTGGTCTCCATATATGTGTATGCCAACCCCTTGTTTAGCTTGGCCGTCGAGATATCAAATTTTATCTGCTTTAAGGGCACGGTCCTCCTTTTAGTAATACCTATAAGTGCTTGCGGAAATTATAGGATGAAATTATTTTATTGAGGCCTATCTTAATAATAAAGTTTACATTCTAGTACTCTTTAATTTTCATTCTCCTGATCCTATAAGGTCCTAGGATGGCCCCTTTAGGCTATATTGTAAAGCACTTGTCCTCTACTTCTTAAGGAACTATCCCATTGTCATTATTAGCCTAATTATCATCTTGTTCGCCCATGGGGTCACTGTTTTTCCAAGTTTCTAATTTTGTTGTACATTGTCTTTTAACATATCTACAGGGAAGGACCAGTATTAAATCGTTTTATGGTCTGCTTTTTTTCACTCTTGTTTTCAATTTATCTATTTACAAAGTAAAACTGTTCTGCACCTTAGGCTTGCTTCTATTTATCTGCATGGCCGATAAAATGTTCTCTGTTGGCACATTATTAACACACTCTCTGTGTCTATGAATAAGCTATCACTACCTATTCGTCATCAATATACTTTCCAAGCAGTCTGTTTATTTCGTCTAGAGCCCAATTTCCAGACTTTCCTGGATGGTAGGTATATTGACGCTTACTTATGGCTTTAAATGTACTGTCCCCTGTGAAATTAACTTTAACTCATACTTTTACCAGATTTTTAGGTAAAAAGGTTCTGTATTGTTGTTAAATCTTACATTTATACTTGAACAAAATAAAAACAGTTTTAATAAATTAACCGTTTTGAGATACATTTAAAACAAAAGTAAAAATAATTAAAAAGTTTTAATAATTTCCTTAATTTTATATCAGAATTCTTAAAACATTAATTTTTATTTCTATTTTATTTTTTTTTTGTAAGATTATCTTGATGACGGTAGCAGACTTGCCACCAAAACTTAGATAAGTGTTAAGATTTTTTGGTTTCTTGAAGTCTTTTTTTGTTTTAGACGATCTGATAGCTCATAGATATGGCTAAGCATATTCAGTCGCTATACAGTCCCATTGTATAAAATCTTTCGTGTCGAGTAAACCCAACAAGAAATGTCTGGCCCATAAAATGTTCTCTGTGGGCACATTATTGAACACACCCTCTATATCTAAAAATAAGCTAGCGCTACCTATCTGTCATCTATAAACTTTCAAAGCAGTCTGTTTTGTTCGTCTGGAGCCCAATTTCTAGACTTTCCAGGATGGTAGGTATATTGACGCTTACTTTATAAGTATTGTTCCCTGTATAATTAACTTTAGCTGTTAGTTTTATCAGATTCTTAGTTAAAAAGATTCTATATTGTTGTTACATCATACATTTACACTTGGACAAAAAAATAAGTTTTTAATAAATTAACCGTTTTTTGACAAGTCACGTGACTTCCAGTGACTTTCGATTCCACAGGAAACGGCCCAATTTTTAATTTGCAAATAAGATGGACACCCTGTATAATTTAACATTTTAGAAATTCTAAAAATATTTTTTGTCCAACAGTAAGGTTAAAGTTAAGTTTTAAAAAGTGAGTGGTCTTTAAACCCTCCACCACGACCGCTCGGTCTATTGTGGCTCACACCTTTTTATATTTCTTTCATTAGTATCAGACTTCTAATGAGTCCGATGATCAAATTGGTAAAGAGTTTTTTCACCTTCCCCGGCAACAACGTGTCACTGCCGAAAATGAGGAATCTTAGTAGTATCGCTACCGGACACGAGCATAATATGTGCTCTGGTGTAGCTCTCCTGGAAAGTTTGACGAGCAGACGATTAAATCAGCCATGTCCTCTTCTTCCGGTATAGTGACGGGGGTAGCTTCTAGGTCCTTGTTAAAGAAACCAGATGTTTCACTGAGGCCGTATATCCGGCCTGTGGTAGACGTCCAAGGCTCCTGGATGAATGCCCTTCCACACCTGTTTGTTGCGGATGTATTTATCCCTTCCCGTGGAACGGGAACTCTCCTGACTTAAAGGGCACCTTTTGAAACAGATTTACCCGCTTTGGTGAGCGTGCCCCTGTCTGCTTTTGACTCCAGGGGCACCTTTCGAAACGGATTATCTGCTTCGGCCAGCCCACCTTTGTCACTTTTCCCTATGAAAATGGTTCTATCCGTTTATGGTGTCAGGGAACCCTTTTTCTTATGAAAGCGGTTCTGTTCGCCCTCTGTTTGGTGTCAGAAGTTCCTCCTCAAATACCTGTTTGTTGGTGATGAATTTGCCCTTTTCCGTGAAACCGGCGCTTGTGTTTCGGTCAGGGCACCTTTGTTTGCTTGTGATCTTAGAAGCATCTCTCGAAACAGATTTACCCGTCTAAGTCAGTGCACCCCTGTCATTTTTCCCTGTGGAAGTGGTTCTGTCCGCTTCCTGTTTGGAACTAGGAGAGTAATAGCCACAGTAAGGCTGGATACTCCGAGATGTCGCTCTGTATCTCAGAGGCATCGTTGGAGACACCTGTTTAAGGCTCAGGATGCAATTCACTCAAGAGCACAATATGCTAACACATTGAGTTAAGCCTTGTGTTCGTCTTAGCTTCAGATCCCGTCTCATGAGCTTTCTGCTGGGGGCCGATAACCAGCAACCCGTGCGCATGCTACAGAACGATCCTACTGCCCAGGCACGACATCGACGTGTGAACACAACGGTGGGCCGCCTAACAGTACTCCATATGTCAAATTTTGACAGCTTTAAAATGTATTTTAACAAATTTTTTAGTTGTTAAAATTTGACGCATAGGGTACTATAAGTTGTAAAGTATTCTCAGGAATCAAAATATATAATATAGTCTTATTTAAAAATTGAAAGTTGAGGTCACTTTCGGTGAAACCGAAAGTCACGTGAATTGTCGAAAAATGTTAAATTTGATGATATATGACATCCATAATATTAATTTTCCTATTTTGAAAAGTGCAGAAACAAAAGAGTGTGAGCCATGCTCTTGGGTAATCTGATATATTTAATTAAATGTAGTTGCGGCTAAATTTGGTCAGGCGACACTGCTGTAATTTATACTTTTATCGTGTATTATTAATAAAAATTTAGTTTTATCAAAAAACAGATACCTGCAGATTTAAGAGGCAGGATCTTGTACTATCTCAAATTACGACAATGGGTTAGAAGGTTATAAATTATTGCTTTTCTATATTTGCTTTATTTTTTTTTTTACTACATCACTGTATTTAAATAATGGTACCTTGCTATTAATGTACCTTCGGGTGCGGACGTAGCCTATTCTGTGTTCTTTTATTCCTTAAAGACACGCGACAGGATGGTTGCCGTTAAATTTTTTATTCTCTTAGTATGCGGGTAAGTAATTAATAACCTAATTAGTAAAATATATTTATTTAAAAACATTAATTATTAATTAAGCAGCAGTGTTGTTTACCAGTCACAAAAAAGGTGGGATTCTCATAAAGTATATTAAATAAAAATAAGAAACTATTAATGATTGCTGAGTCTCTTGGATATAGAGAACCTTCGTGACCTTGTAATTGTGCACTTGCGTTCATGGTGGCAAAATTTAGCATTTAGTATGTGCGAGAATTTGAATTTCATACTATAGTAATTATAAATTAATTATTAAAATAAAAAATGTCAAACATTGTAATTATAAAGAGTGAGTTTCAAAAAATAAACGTCCCGGATTTACGGCGGTCTACGATAAAAAAGGTAAAAATTTATTCCTTTTCAATCATGTTAAAAATATTTAAAAATGGGTTTCTGGATTTAAATAGAAATTTAAATAAAAAATTTTATTTCTAATTTATTGCATTCAACTAAATGTACAAGAAAAAATAAAGCTTAAGTATTCTGGTGGTAAAAAGATAATATCTCTAAATTTTTGTAAACCCAATAATGTTGAACATTTAGATAAGAAAGTAATATATATGTATATATATATATATATATATATATATATATATATATATATATATATATATATATATATATATATATATATATATATATATATATATATATATATATATATATATAAATAAGTCAAAAAAGCCAAAAAGACACGGGTCAAAAGATAATAATTATTTTCAAAATGTGGCTTTTTAAATTTTAAAAAAAATTTCAACACCGCTCCCGCTTTATCGCAACGAGGCGAACGTCAAAAGGTTTTATATATTTACACCTTTTTAAAGAAATGTTTATTTACATACAAATATTAAAAATAACTTCTTTCAATTTATTTTCATATTAAATTTGAAATTAAATTTAAGTAAAAAACAATAATTTGTTGTTTGATTTTTATTTGTAATTAAAATATTACTGTATTTTTTACAAAATTATATTTATGCATTTTAAGAACACAAATTAATATGTTTTTAAACAGCACTTTTTTATTTTGCTTAAAGAATAGGATCTCTTGGTTCCACACATTCCGTTTTCAGAAGGATTTGGTACACCTGCACTATGGTTGTCGTAAATTTATAACATATCGGCATATTTCCCCGATTTAAAAATGTACAGAAATATCGCGGCCGGTGAGTACAATATATAACTGACTTAACTCCACGCACAAGGCTTCTGGTTATCGCTGTTGCCAATTGTTTTTCTATATTTTTAACTGTTTTTTTGTAGATTGAAGCATTAAAACGTAGTTTATTTTATTAGCAAATAAATCTACTGATAAGATATCAATCTTAGAAATAATTGCTTTCAAACTTTGTAACTTTGATATAGTTTGGACAAAAATCTGTCAAGTTTTGACACCTATGACATAAAAACTTTTTTACTTGTTTGGAGCTCCACTATCGCCCATTAAATTGGTGAGCATCATACTTTTTACACCCTTTATAATAATAAAATATGTTTAAAAAGTGTAAATATTATATTTATTAATTTTTGCAATGATTTTAAGGTGTCATATATTTTCAAAATACTTTAGTTGTTATTTTTTATTTCTTTTTTGGTTCATTTAACAAATCGATTGACACTGGTGCCCCAAAATCCCTCTGATACGATTTTCGCTACGTTTATGCTAATTATACAGAAAAACTATTAAAGATGACGTTATGTCCAGGTTCCGGTGTACCAGGTACCCGAAGGCCGGTATATATATATATATATATATATATATATATATATATATATATATATATATATATATATATATATATATATATATATATATATATATATATATATATATATATATATATATATATATATATATATATATATATATATATATATATATATATATATATAATATATATATATATATATATATATATATATATATATATATATATATATATATATATATATATATATATATATATATATATATATATATATATATATATATATATATATATATAATATATATATATATATATATATATATATATATATATATATTATATATATATATATATATGCAAAATAACCTCTGATGCGATTTTCGGTTCGTTTATGTGAATTTTACAGGAAAACTCCTGGAGATCACGTCTATATCTCCATGATCTAGTAGTGCACCAGGTGTCCGAGGGGTGGTCGTTGAAGACGGATTTGATAAGAATCTCCCAAAAACACCCCTTAAACGATTTTTGCTTTGTTTACGCGAGTTTTACAGGGAAACTCCCGGAGATGACGTTCATCCGGGGGTGGTCGCTGCTGCCACATTTGGAATCAGCGACCGAAAAAGCTATTGTCCAAGTATCATTGCATTTAAAAGTCAATTTCAGGAGAAACCTTGGAAATGAAGTTCATGATCAATCGTTAGTTAAATTTTAGCCATGGACCAATATAAGGATCCTATTCGGGATTAGTGACCTCAAAAACCCCCGGGAACCTAATTGGAGCTTGTTTTTATCTAAGTTATATATTTTTTTCATGAATTAAAGGAATACATTTTTCTGAATCCATTTTGCACTGCACAAATGCAATTTGGCCGAAAAACATAATACAAAGTACATTTATTTTTTCCACAAAATTTTAAAAAGCAAATGCAAAAAACCAGACTCTCAAACCAATTTTATCGAAAAATTTTAAGGTTTTTTTGGCTCTTTTGTACTTTATTTCCTCGCCTTTATTATGTTTTCCCTTGAAAACTTTAATTGTAAGAAAAACCAAGTCGTGTATCAATGTAATAAATGTTCAAAATTGTTTATACCTATCTATTATAAGGAAGGTTAAAAAATATGCGGTAATTTAATAATCCAATTTTAAATTAATCATGTAATAAAGCAATAATAAGAAATAATAAGCAAATAATTCAAAAATTCCCCATCTGTCAAAATTCTCCACTACATGCACCTACAAAAACGTAAACAATTTTTGACTGGTTGACTACTGCCTCAAGGTATTAATAAAAAGCCGAATGATGCATTGCTTTAAATTTCTTTTGGTCGTATAACAAGAGACAAGTTGGGAGAAATGATATAACTGTGCGAAGCATAGCAATAAATCTCCAATAATGAAAATTTATTTGCAATACTCAATTTATTAAATCATAATTCAGTATTTTCCTTATTATTCGACTCGACATATAGCATTCAATGACAGTTATTATTTCTTCTTTTGTCTTTGCAAAAAGTTAAGCAGTATTAAAAAAACAAATTAACTTGAATGTGAAAATGTCTTTTCTACCGGGCAGTAGGAGAGATAGTTTTAGGTCAATACCTAAAGATAATTTTGGGCGTAAAAATATTATAAAAACCTGTTTAGTTTGCTTATTAAATAAAATTTCTAAGACGTTATTGTTTTAAAGGTGCAGATTATTTGCGAAAGTTAAATTTATTTAAAAAGCGCTGGTAAATGTACAATCAGGTGATTTTCTATTGGTAAACCCTGCAGACAAACCAAAAAATTAAGAGAAGTAAAAAAGTTAACATTGGTGTTAAACTTAGGTTAACAGCTAAGCTTAAAAAAAATCTAGGCCAAATTTAGATAGGTAGATAGAAAATATAATATATTTTAGTTTTTTTTTTGTAGTACTAGTGGCGCAAAGTACCTTTATATTTAACAATATCAAAAATTTTTAATATAAAAAGTTGTTCGGAATTAAAAATCACGTTTAAATATGCAGTTGAATTAATTTATTTTATATTTTTTTAATTTTTCATAACATCTTTACTCGACCAATGAAAACTTAACTGTAATTATTGTACATGTAAT
>JAHBCN010000737.1:0-155634 GCA_019359885.1 Listronotus oregonensis
AGTATTGACAATCAAATAATTTTTGTTACCGTGTCGTTATTTGTTTGGTTGCCGCAGCTCTCTATTCCAGTTTTGTTTATGTAACCAATTATAAGTTTTAAAAAATTTAAAGCCAGCAAGTTTTGGCGTCAGGCAGTTTTTGTTTGGATGGTTTTTATAGGAATTAATTAGGTTTTTTTATTTAGGTAAGAAAAGATCTATTTTACAAGCTAGAGTAAATAATTTAGAGCAGTTTCGTTAGGTTTACCTAAAACGCAGTAGCCTTTGCCTTTGAAGTGAAGTATAAACAAATAATGTTCCTTTGTTTGAAACGCTATTTTTTTTATTTTTCTTTATCTCCCAAAAATAAGTAGGTTCTTTGATACATGTTTCTAAAATAATATTAAAAGTGAAATTTTTTAAAAATATTTAGTAAATTCACCTTGTTCGGTGCTTTTTGGAAGTGTTTTAACTTTATATCCAGAAGTAGTCAAAAATTAATAGAGTTTTGCTAAAGCAGTAGAACAATATACCATATACCGCTTCTTAAAATAGGTAAGTTAATACTTTTTGTCTAAACTAAAACTCCCCTGGAAGTACTCTTACAGATTATTTTCAACGGGACGTTCTTTTACTTGTTTTCTTTAACTAATTTCCTTGTTTTCTTGTATAATAATAACTATAATTTTGTTAAATTAAATTTGGTAATTTGTCCAAGGGTCGTTTACCTTTGATCTTTAATATTGTTTTTCAGGCCCGCCTTCGCCATTTTAGTTTTTGAGTAATGTTTTAGATATATTTTATTTATTTTTTTAATCCAGGTAAATAGAGTTTTTTATACTTAAGTATGTGCATACCCTTCAAAAGGAAAAATATTTATAAATTAATAAAGCTGACAAACGAAAAATGTAGGATATTTTTATATTAATGATTTTTTTTTAAGAGTTTGTTTATTATTATTTAATAAATTATAGTTTAATTTTAATAGGGAAGTGTTTAAGGTAAGAAGAACCCTACTATAATACTTAAAAACCAAAATTGAGAAGAGCAAAGTGAACAACCATCTTAAAGATATTCCAGTTCTTTTTACAATAAAATCTTCTCCGCTAGCTACTGTGCGTAACTTGTGTCTCCTCTATAGATATTTTTACGTTTTAAATGTAAAATTAGTAGGCAAAATTCACTGAATTTACCTTCTTAAATCTTAAAAAAAGCATTAATCATGAGATCAGTGGCGTAACCGCGTAACTACATAACCAAGAGCTCCGGGGCCAAAATGAAACTAGGGACTTATCCAAACTGGTTAATTTATCTTAAAGGTGTAGATAGGGTTGCCATTTCCTAAATTGGCCACCTCTGATAAAAAATTTAAAAACTCGTACATTTGGGTAAAACCGTTTTTTTTTGTCCGGACACCACTGATTTTTACAATAAAAATAAAAACATAATTTACATTTTATATTGGTTTAAATAGCTTGTCATCTACTTTCCTAGGTTATAACATATAGATTTACAACCTATAGGTTTTAATTTAGGCGAGATGAAGTACTTATTTTGGTATTTTTTAGTTTTTTTCTCGACCAACTTAGGTCTTTGAAATTACACTTAATTTTGATCAGAGAAGAAACCGTGTGTATGTTCTGTGAGTTTTACTACTTTGTCCATTACTGCATGACTAGCGAAAAGACTGTCTACTTTCGCGTTGTAAGCCGTTATTTCACTTTATTAGCAGTTGCAAATAAAACGAACGTATACGAATAAATTTTAGGAAAGATTTGATTGAATTTATTGCTTATCTTTCAATTATTCGAGTTTCCCTTGACACAAAAAGTGTCCGGGTCCACTTGGACACTCCCTGGACGTCCTACAAACTAGGATAAATCCGGGGAAATCCGGACGGATGGTAGCCCTAGATGCAGAGCTACTTTATTATAAGCTTCTTATTACCAGCTCTAGTGCACTGTAAAGCAGAAGACAATATTTTAAAAAATAGCTCAATTTATAGGTAAGAAAACCTACGTTGCAACAGGGAGACCGTAAATGTATAATACATTATGAAGCACTACTAAAAGAAAGCTCTAACATAATTTGGACGTATCTGCACATAGTTTTCGCAGATATATAAAAGATTTAAATTAATTAAAATACTAATATTGATATCGAATTAAGACTATAAAATTCAGAGTGCAATTGATTACAACACTAGTTAAAAAAAATCGAAAATCGACCTCTGCTTTGAGATGTCTTGTAGAAAATCAAAATTGCATTTTCCTTTGGAATTCGTGCAAAAATATACTTCAGATATTTACCGTAATAATTTATAGCGCTCTTATAAAAATAACATAGGCCAACAAAAAAAAGGACCTTGTGCGAAATCCAAGACCACACGAACTCCATGTTTTCGGGGTCGCTGAATTCTAATCTGGCGCCAGAATAGCGGAGTTGGTTCGCTTTTTTTCATAACTCAGCAATATTGCTAAAAATTTGAAATTTTTCGCGATTTTTGTGGGTCTGTGACAGTCCCACAAAAAAATACCCTGCGCGAAAGACGAGACTACCTGAACTCTATGTTTTCGGGGTAGCTGAATCCTAAACTGGCGCAAGAATAGCGAAGTTGATTCGTGTTTTTCAGAAATCAGCAATAATGCTGAAAATTTGAAATTTTTCATCAGCAACATTGCTAATTTCTGAAGAAAAAAAACGCGAACCAACTTTGTTATTCTGGCGCCAGATTAGGATTCAGTAACCCCAATAACATGAAGGTGGTCAGGTGGTCTCGTCTTTCGCGCAGGGTACTTTTTTTGTTGGCCTGTTGCAGACCCACAAAAATCACGAAATATCTCAAATATTTAGCATTATTGCTGATTTCTAAAAGAACGCGAACCAACTTTGCTTTTTTGGCACCAGATTAGGATTCAGCGACCCCGAAAAGATACAGATCAGGTTGTCTCGTCTTTGGCGCAGGTTACTTTTTTTGTGGGCCTGTGTAATGTTTTATTTTGAAACCCAATAATTTTCTAATTATTTTTTTAATGATTTGATGATTTCATACCAAGTTATGTTCTACTTATTATTTTGTAGCGACTCGACTGTAATTGAAGGATATGTTAACTTCTTATTGGGATCTATAATGCAGGATTATTTGTTTAGGGCGCCTTTTCTTTTTTGTAACTAAGCTGCCATGCTTAAAGCGGTGTTGCAAGCTCAGCTCGCGCTATTCGAAATTTAATGGCAAGGGTTAAAAAATCGAAAATCATTTATTTGATAGGAATATTTGTTTAACTCTATCGAAGGTCTCTTGGGGGACCAAGGGGCCCCGGGGCACTGCCCAGCCCAGCTTTTCGATAGCTACGCCACTGCAAATAAAGTTTCATGCAATGTGTCTCTTGCTTTGAAAAGTTTGGAGGATAAAGGTAAGGAGCACCATCTCTTATTGCCAGAGCCGCCGCCAGAAAAAAAATGTAGAGGGGGTCAAAAAGTTTAAGTCAATTTACTAGTCTAGAATTAATTGACATAAAAACACATATACCACAACCAATGATCGACATACTATAAATTTTTGACACAACTTTAATTTCCATACTCATTTAAATTCCTAGACGATATTGTTAAATTTAAGGATTTATTTTAAGTAATTTTAAAAAACCCAGGGAGAGTCGACGGACACCCCCTGACCCCCCCTGTCGGCCATGCTTATTGCTGTTTGGCTCAAAAAGTGGCCCCAGAATAACATTAACTAGAGAGGCGCTGGTGTAGAGGAGGGCATGGTGTAAACCAATGAACTTGACCGCAATATATAAAGTGAAGTTTAAAAACAATCATCTGGAACACCAATGCCATCTTAATAGACTGCAATTTAAGGGCCATTTTTGTAACAGTAAAAAAATGATCCTCCTTTTCTTTAGGTTTCATGTTGAAAAGTAAGAGAAGAGACTCTTTATGGCGGTCGATTTTTTTGATAAAGGAGTTTTATACGCAGCTATTGAAAAGCAGTAAAAACTACAATTTTTGTGTCGGTGGTACACATAATAAACTCCCGGACAAAAAACCGGCACCCTGGATTTTTTGCTAAGTTTGATACTTTATAACTTTTTTGTTTTTAATCCGATTTTTACAATTCTTTTGCCATTTTATAGATAATTTAATTGGGAATGTGTTGAATTTTTTCAATGGTGTTTTTTTGACCTAAGTTTTAAACACCCTGTAGAGGTATTGGGGCTGTTATTTTTAATACTGACAATTTTTTGATAAAGTTACATGTAGTCCTAACATTTTCTTTTTTGACTCATTCCGTTATCTCTAGTTTTAGAAGAGATACGATGTTTTTAATAAAAGTCTGTTTTTAAAGGCATTTTTATAGAGACAATAAATTAAAACAATACTAAAGTTAAAAAAATAGAAACATGTATGACCTCCTATAGCTTCAATAAGCGCGCATTCTGCTAGGTAAGGAGTGAATAAGTGTAACGATTCTTTTTTGGGGAAATTTAAAATTTTATTCTTGGGAAAGTGCTATCCGTAGCTCTTGTAAAGTGTCTGGCTGCATAGGGCGACGACGAACAGCTTCATTTCAACTGATCCCAAAATGTTCAATTGATTCAAACCGGGACTACATGCAGGCCAGTCTAACCGTCGAATGCCAACCTCATCTAAATATTCATTTACCACCCGTGCAACATGTGGCCTAGCATTATCAGCATTCAGTGGCGTAGCCTAGGCAGGGGCGACTGCCCCCGCCCCCCCAGACCAGCGCCCCTGCGCCCAAACAAACCTACCGTATATAAAACAGGGTATTATTTACAACATACTATGCTGTGCTTTAAACATTTTTTACTTTGTTGGTGTAATTTTAGAAGTCATATTTTAAAATAATAATTGTCCACACTTTTGTTAATAATTTTTCTGTTCCACAGTATCAGCGGAGCGGTTATTCTCTTCAAAGCATAACAACTGTGGAAAAGCCGCTGAGCGCGGCGTCCGATTGTGGCGGCATTTTCTTTTTATTGTGTCGGTATTGGATATATATATTCCAGAATTGTTTATTTATTTTTTAATATTGCAAATCGGCAGATTTCAAACGTATATATGTTATTTATTTGGACCACAAACAATAGGGCTGCGCCAAAAAGACAAATTTTTTCAAACTTTTCCACAGCGAACCCCGCCGTTCGACTAACGCATATTATTTTTATTCCTCGGCTGCCCTCGGCAAGTCCGGAAGAGCCCATATTTAGTGCTGTATTGCGCATCCCCCCCCCCCGGCTAATTTAATAAAATATATTAAGAAAGTTCCATATTGTATTCCTTTTTCTAGTAAGGTAAAGAAACTAAAATATTTTTATTTTCTTAAAATAATGAATTTAGATTATTTTTTTGGGGGAAAAATATTATTTTAATTCTGTTTTAAGGTTTTTTTGATTAAAATTGAAAGCACTCCTGAACCGATCGCGACACGATCCAGGAATGATTAAAAAACGAAAAATTAAAAAGTTTATTTTAAAAGTAATATACATTTTTTGTTCAAAAATATGCTTTTTTTCCTGTAACAAATTTAACACTCTCTTATATAGCTAAAGGTAACAAATATTATTAAAAAGGGATATAATGAAAAGTTTAAAAAAAATAACTTATTTTAATGTGGGGATTTAATCACAAAAATAACGTTAGACGTACTTTTTTAAAAACAAAATTAGAATTTGAACCTTTTTTTAAAACCAAAATGACGTCATTTCGATGCTTTTAATTAGCGATTATGAAACGCAAATAGAAAAATGTTTTTCTATTTGCGCACTGATCCTCCTTTTAAATTGACGCGTGTTAAAAAAGTTTCCCAGAAAATTTGTTTTTAATTTATATGTATATAATTATTTATTACTTGACTTAAATAAAATATGTACTTTCTCGTATTCTACACTGAATTTTAGACATCTTATATCTAAACTATTTAGAAAATCAGGCTTTTTTACATAAGGGTTTCTTCCAAAATTCGTCCTTTTCCCCCTTTAAAAAAATTACTGATAAAAATTACTGAGTTTAAAAGTTGCCTTTCAAGTAATATAAAATAATAAAAAATATATAAAAATGAATATAACTAAAAGCGACCTAAAAGCTATACAAAAGTTCTACCTACATTAAGAAACTTATATAAAATATTGTTTTCTTACTCAATTTAAAAAAACCCATCAGATGGAAATGCGTTTTAAAGCATTTCCGGTTCCTTTAAAACAAAACGCTTACTTAAAATTTTTAGCTGTTTTTTGAAGAAAAAAATTTAAATAGGTCATTTTAAAAATTAGTAGAGGCTAGGAAAATTATATTTTATTGTTTTTTTAAGATTTCAGTCCGAAGTTTTTAAAGTAATAACTCTTTACGTTTTTTTTAAATTTTTTTTTTTTTTGCTTATGCTGTTTAGATGTACTTTGGCCCCATGGAATAATGTTGATAATAAAAGGTAAGTAACAACTTATGACTATAGCAATCATCAGTTACTGCTCCAATCCAAAGTGCGTTTTTTGAAACAATTAAATATTTTTGAGAATTAGTTCACGTAATGTTTATTTTTTATTAAAATTGTTTGTAAAAATAACCATTGCTGTCCTAACTGCCTCTCTAACATCTATATCAGGAACTAAAAGGGGATGTTCAATTTTTTCCCAATATAACTCTTATTTAAGATGAATGCTTGTGCAGGATCTGTTAAAGATATATCAGTTTTAAATAATGAATCACATTTAGTGATTTAAATTTTTAATTTTTTTAAATTTAAAAATATCCTGCATATAATCATTCAACTTTCTAAACCAGATTGTTCATAATTTTCTAAAAATTTCCCAAATTTCCCCAAAAACCTCAATATCACTATCATCATTTTTAGGTAAAGACCCGGACATCATTACCTTCAGGGTTTTGATTGGAGTTGCCATCTTCATGATTATTATTGTTTTTTCCCCTGTATTTCATCATACCTTCTGAATATAAAAGTTGAACGTCGGTGTTTTCCCTTCTACAGTTTGAATATTTGAGGGGCTATTATATTATTTACACATTTAAGTTTAAAAATGACCTAAATTGACTGGCAGTAGGATTTAAACTCCAGCCACCCCGACCTCTTGCCATAGAAAAAAAATTCCAAAAATCCTGATTTAACCTATTTGTTAAAAGAAAATAATTGTCGTTTTTTGTGTTTTTTTTTCGTCGTCATATAACCCAAAATTTTTTTAATAAAAATGAACCACCCCATCAAAACAGGGGGTGGAGTTTCTTCATTTCCCCCTTTTCCTTTTATGTTGGTTAGCTTTACAAACTGCTTAAAAATTTGTCGCCCTTTTTCCAACCCTTTGATGAACGGAACATTGTAAGCACTTAATCCGCAGTTAAATGATTTTAGTAAAATTCGTTTACTATTCAATGCATCAAATAAATTTTTCATCATTTCGACAAAATCGGCTGTACTTTGCCCCGTGATATTTATATATCCCTTTTCAACGCAAGTTTTAATGGCTGCTGCCATAGTAGAAAAACTTGCAGCGCAAGAGAACACGACATCTTTTGGCATTAGGATTCATATGCTTCTCCGTTATTTTTGTAAGGAATCTCGGGTTGGGGAAAAAATTGTCAATTTTGGGTTTTTCCTAAATAAAACTTTATTATTTATCAGATAATTTTAAAAATTTCCCCCTTATTTTTAAACTTTTAAAAAAAAAGAGGGAACGTCATAAAAATGGAAAATATTTTATTTTCCTTGAAATATAATTCAGTCGACCACCCCAAAATTTAAGGCTCCTTATTTTGCTGCCTTTTCAAACACCCGGGTTTTTGGGTCAAACCAAATCAACTAAAAAGTTTGTTTAAGACGAATTTTATCCCCGATTAAACTTGGGGAATGGAGCAAAAAAAATGCTTCCAAGGGGAAAATTTCGAATTAAAACAAAACCCTTATAAAAATATTTAAAACACAAAGATAAATTTTTGGGTTTTCTCCCTAAAAACTTTTTTCAAACCCCCCAAAAAAATCCCAACCCTTTGATAACCTAATTTTAGCAAATGGGTATTTTTAAGGCACAAATAAATTTTTTTTGTTTCCCTTTCCCAAATTTTAAATTTTATTTTTAGGGGCTTTTTTATATCTTTATCAATTCCTTGTTTTAAAAGTAAATTCTGCATCCATATTATGTGGACAGGCTAATTTTAACCCCTTTCCCTTTAAAAAAACTAAACAAGGGGGAAAAATGGTAAGCTGATAAATAAGTTCTTTTTTGTTTTTGGGGAAAATCTTAAAAATTTACTGTACTTGCTTTATGACATCTTTTTGGGAAAGGGGGATAAAAAAGATAGAGAAAAAGTTTTAAAAGGTTTGACTTTAAATTAACTTTTTTTTTTAACCATAATTTTTTTTTTTAATCTTATAATTTTTTTGTTCAGTTATTTATTTTTTCCCCTTGTTTAATTTTTCGGTGGTTTGAATCAATCGGTTTTGGAAAAATATTTAAATACTTTTAAAGAATCCCTTTTTTGTGGGGAAAAAACTATTTTGGGGTGGTGGGGATAAAGGTAGAACCTTTCTTCTGGGAATGTTTTTTGGGTTTAAAACAAACTTTTAATTCTCTGAAGGTTCCTGAAGAAAGACCATTTTTAAGATATTTTTTTCCCTCCATCTTCACCCTTTTAAAGCTGTTTCCATAAATTTTTTCAAAAAATCTTTTAGGGCCCCCCAACTAACTGGGATTTTCCCTTTAAAAAATTTAAACACCATTAGGGGGAAAAAATAAAAACCAAACCATGTTATATAGATTCTGTATTTAATATTACCAAAAAGTAAAATTAACTTTATTTTAGAATATAACTGTTAAACAATTTATCGTATTTTATGTTTTAAATTTTTTACTTTAATAAAAAGATGTTATTTTTTTACTTTTTTTTTTAAATTTTTAAATTTTGAATCCCAAAACCTGCATATCGGCGGGGGCGAAGCCGCAAGCTTTAAAAACTCACTTTAAAATTTAAAAAAGGCTTACAAAATTTTACTTTAAAAATCTGTAGATAATAGTTTTTAACGCAATCGAACCATAAAAATTGCGAGTTTATTTGCCTTTGGTTGTCAATTAGTTATTATTACAGACTCCTAATCTGCAACCTCAAAATCTCTGGATGCCGATTTTAAAGAAATATCTTGTTATAATTAAATGCTAATATTTTTTTATTTTTTTGCATAGTAAATTATAATTTATTATACAGGCTGTTTTAAAATTAGTGACAAACTCCAGGGGTGTTAGGCACTGTTTAGAGCAAAATCATGACTGTCCGATTGCTTGAGATACGGGTGCTGAAAGTGAAAATGTAATATTTTTAACAATATATGCGAGTACGCCACTGCTTTTCAAACTATGATATTCATACTCTGATCTAGTTTTTAACTAAAATATCTTGAAGTTCACCTGATATTATTTCTTAAAATAAAATTAATTTATCTGCATTTTTTTCATTATCACAGATGCATGGGAAATGCAAATAAATTAATTATATTTTTTTAAACAAAAGCCGTTTGTCGGACAGAAAAAAGCCAAGAGGCCATTTTTATTAGAAACTAGTCAGAAATTATGAAAATAATCATATTGGCAAGTCTTTATAATCGAATAAAATATGACATTTTTCGCTTTCAACACTTGTATCTCAGAAACGATAACCCGGACATACATTTAGTAGGAACTTTTGTCTTAAAATGACCTAATAATCAACCCTGGAGTTTGTCGCATTAAAAACACCCTATATTTGTACATTTTGCCTTCTTCCAGACATTCTTGAACAAAAACAAGTGTTATTTAAAGTTTAAATGAAACTCATAACACACAATGAACAATAAATATATTATTAGTCCTTTGAATTTACCAATTCAAAATCCACTCGTCGCAGATTTTTTTTTCCTTTACGTGAAAACGAAAGTCTATATTATTGGAATTCCGTCTAGAATTACCACAATTAAAATAAAAACATTTGTCGCTGCTTTTATTTCTAGCGCAGCCATTTTCTTATTTTCGAAGCCTGTGTCTCAACCGTGTACAAGAAAACTGAGTAAAAACACAGTTTTATACAAAGCGTGGAACTGGGAACGTGTGAACACTGACTGCAATCATCCTATATTGTTTACGCTATAAACGACTAGAAAAGTAGAAAGGCAAACAATTCGCATCCAAATCTTGAACGGATGGCGACTCGCTCGAATTTCAGGAATAGTATCATGGTTTGTGCTGGTACTCATATTCTTCTCCTCTGTGGTGATAGTCGTTTATTGTCTCATGCAAGGGTAAACCTGTTAAGAGTAAAATGGATAAAAAGAAAAAAAAGTCAGGTGCTCAGTTCAGGAAGAATATACTGAGAAAAAATGATGTTAGCGCACACACAGCCAAAATTACAAGATTTTTTCAAAAACTGCTGGGTAAGAACATTTTTATATTGTCATTATTCTTTCTCCTAAAGTTTCAAATATGGATTTGTTTGTTTTATTGTTGTGTGTTTTTTTTTTTTAATAAAAATGTTTTAAGAAATAGAGCGCCCTTAAACGTTGCCCCCCACCCTGAAAGGTTGACTACGCCACTGCATGCATTAGTTAAATTGTTCACCGATTAGTGAGCAAATGGAACTATTGCCTCTTGAAGAATATCTTCAATGTATCGATGTGCATTTAGTGCTCCATTATCCACAAATATGAGTTCAGTTCGTGCATCCCATTGATAAGATGTTAGCTCGTTATGGTGCGCAAATCTTTCATTTGGTCTCCTATATACACGCTCACGACCATCCGGCGATCGAAACCACACCCTCGACTCGTCTGTGAAGAGAACATTACTCCACTGCTCCACAGTCCAGTTAAAATGTTCTCTGGCAAATCGTAACCGTTCTCGTCGATGATGCCGAAGTAATCTTGGTTTTTTGCCGGCCTACGTGAACAGAGCTCAGCTTCGTTTAACCTCCTTCGAACCGTTTTGTTACATAAGTTGACTTGATTTAAAAATGACTTGTGATCTAATAAAATATCGTAATTTGCACAGTTTTATTAAAAACATCAGTATCTCTTCTAAAACTAGAGATAACGAAATGAGTCAAAAAAGAAAATGTTAGGACTACATGTAACTTTGTCAAAAAATTGTCAGTATTAAAAATAACAGCCCCAATATCTCCACAGGGTGTTTAAAACTTAGGTCAAAAAACACACATTGATTCACCCGGTATAATAGCGCCCTATCGAACATGACTCATCATTGAAAAAATTCAGCACATTCCAATTAAATTATCTATAAAATGGCAAAAGAATTGTAAAAATGTAAAATGTAATTAAAGGTCTCTGGAAGACCAATGTTGTAGAACAAAATTGTCCAGGCGTGCAGGGCAGCGGGAATAGGGGAATCGGCACCGCGGAGTTTGCACAATAAATCGTAGGTCAGGTCCGGACTTCCATAATTAATTGTTCTCTATTTTTTTTTTCAGGCAAATGATGAAAGACTTTATAAGCTGTTCCTCAAGCAAATGATATACATTATCATCCATGAGTATGTGCCGAACAGAGATCAAATGTAGTTACAAATTACAACAGATCTTTTAAAACTTCATCCCTCCTGTTTATGAAACTAAAGGAATTATGATGCCTAAAGTGCCGTCAATAAATAGGACTTCCGCCACAAAGGGGTCTTCGCACATGGTTCTTCCCAACAAAGCGCCATGCAAAACTTAGTACTATAAACTTTTCCTGTTTATAAATATGCAAGATCTTTATTTGACCAATATGTACAATGTTTAAAAATTTACCTGGTCCTTGTTTTATTTGATCAGTTAAAGTTAGTTAAAAACAGATCTAACCCATTAGGTCATTTGCTAAGGGGACCACAGAAATAAGTAGTTACAACCATTAAGGTTCTTTATGGAGTTATTGATTTTATTAGATTCTCTCCAGCCTTTTTTTTATATCAAAGTTCATTTTTATACAACAACACAGACAAGGCACAAGATATATTCCAAATTACCTTAGATTTTTTTAATATTCAAGTGTCTCTGTCTTCCTGTAATGCGTCATATTTCGTTGATTGTTTTATTTAAGTGTAATTATGTAGATTCTCCACTTCCATTAATAAATTTAATTTAAAAAAATATACTAACGTCTTTGTACACAGTTACCTAGCAGGTAAATCTTTTTTTTTTCTATAATATGTTCATTTTCGTTTAATAGACACCTAAACAAAAAATGTATAGCATTGGTTAAAAAACCATGGTTATTGACTTTTTGAACCAATGCAATATTTTTTGTTTAGGTGCCTTTCCCAAACGATGAAAACATATCGCTTTCAAATATTGTGTCATGTTAAACCAAAAGCGGAGTAAATTTTGATATTTTAAATAAAACACCCTGCATATTTTTCAAAATTCGAATTCTACATGCCATTCCTTATATAAAACATATACTATCTTTGTTAATTTCGAGAAAATGGTGATAGAAAATATCCAAAGGTCCGCACATTATACATATATGGAAAAACAAATAAATATCATTTAAACTAGTTATATTTAACTCTTTTTCAAGAGTCTGAGTAGTTAACTGTCAGCTCTGCCGTGGTGGATGGGCTCCGGGAGAAATCCCCGTGGGCCGCTGGTCTGTTGGGCCGGTCAGGTCGTCAGACCAAACTTACCTTTTAAAATTATTTTTTAAAAGCCGTGAAAAAAATTATTGAATAATTTTAAGAATTAAAAGTGTTTTTAATTTTATTTTCTCTGTTCAGTGCAATTCTTTAACATAAAATATCCAAAATATCAAAAACAAGTTATTTCTTGGAAAAGTGCTCTGCCCTATCGATAAGTAGTTTTAGTGGCGCCTTTAGTAATTGTGTAGAATCACGGCTCTACTTTTTTGGGATGTAAAATTAACAAGATGATTTTTTTGAGTTATTAAATACTTTTATTCTTAAAGTTTATCAAAAATATAATAATTTTAAAAAAATCAAAAATGTTAATTATTCAATTAAAACATTGAAAAATCCAAAAACTGATTTTTAAAAAAAATTGAAAATATTTGTTTTTACACGTAGTATACAAAACAGATCACTACAAATTGTTAAACTTAAATGAATGATAAAAATTTTAAAAACACCCATTTTTTAATTTTCAGAATAAAAATGAATACCGAAAAAATTTTTTGGATTTTTTTTAAAGATTTGCCGTAAAATAAAACAAAGATTTAAAAAACGTAAATTTTTTTATTTTTTATGGTCAAAAATAGGTGGAGCCCCACTAATGCAGAAGAGAAAGAGCATATCAAATTATACGTAACTGCCCAATTTCGAGTTTTTCTTCCGTGTCGTTTGCGAAATATTAAATAACAAAATTTTACTTCATTTAGAATGCCGAAATTAAAGTATTTTCTAGACCTTTCAAATTATCGAGTGTTACTTTTGAATATACAGTTAAAAGGTATAAGAGGTTTGGATTTTTTTATTTCCGAAATTTGAACATACGGTATCTATTCACGAGGGTCGAAAACCCCTTACCCCAAATTTTCAGCATGTATTGAAGAAACGTCTTAATGTGAATAAAGTGTGGTTTATTTTTGGAAAATTTTGAAATTGGGATTTAAAAATACTTGACTTTCCATTACCAAAAAAATATATATCGATAACGTCATATTTCAAATTTGTGATATATAGGTATGTATTTTTTTTCATAAAAAAGAGCGCATCTAAAAATAATAATAGCAACGGGTCCGAGCATTTTTGAAAAAATACCTTGTTTTTGATTTACTAATTTTTTTTTCATGTGAGAGACTCGCACTTCATCTAAGATAACCTAATTGAAATGTTTGTTTTTGTTGTGTGTTTTTCTTATTTATTTCTTATATATTTTAACCACAAAGCTTTGTTTGTAAGTTGATTTGAAAGTTATTTATTTACTAAAAAACGGTATTACCTAACTTAGCAAAAGTATGGGCTGCACAAAAAATTCGTCTCGGGCTGATTTAACTTTGCCCATTCGCCCCTGCCAATAATATGTTTAATTTTAAATGTTATCTTAACATCTTTATGAAACCTTGGATTCGAGCTTGACAGGATTAAATATGTTTGACATTACCAAATATTGGTAACTTAGAACAGCGTTTCCCAACATTTTTTCTAGGCGCACCACTTGGCAAGACGTAAATCTTCCAAGCATCACTTAGGGTTAAAATGTCATATTAATGTCTTCAAATTAATATTATCAGATTTTTCTTTAACAGAAAGGTAGATTGTCCTTTTAAACTAAGATTTTTTTTAAGACTGATGAAATGTTGCTTGTCTAATATATTTTTTTAAAAATCTGTTCAATATACATGTTGCTTACCTATTGTAGACTACTGCTTTCCTAATTACACATAATATTATTAATAATTAATACTTATTGTTAGTTAATGATATCTTGGTGCTATCAAAACCCATTTAGTTATATACATAATTTTAGTGTATTTCTTATGTAAGTTATAAGCTATATTGTATTATTTTTAAAATTCTTTCGTATTAAGAAGTATGTATGTAAGTAAATTGTAAAGATACTAACTTTTTTAAATAAATTAATTCCAAGGAAAAGCAAGTGTTTTTTTCGTTTGAGACAAAAATTTGATTGATTAATTCTGGTCCTTTTACAATAACCGAATAATTGGCAAATGCGCAAGTTTAGCCATCTATTGGTCAATAGATCGTACTAACAGATATTACTGGCAATGTTCTCATATTCTTGACAAAATGGTGAATGTAAACAATTATTAGGAGCACATAAATCCGAGGAGGTATTTCTTTTTATAATTATTGCTTTGCTTTAAAACCTAAAAATACGTTATTTTATTTTCTATTGGTCAATAGATCATACTAACAGATATTACTGGCAATGTTCTCCTATTCTTGACAAAATGGTGAATGTAAACAATTATTAGGAGCACATAAATTCGAGGAGGTATTTCTTTTTATAATAATTGCTTTGCTTTAAAAGCTTAAAATACGTTATTTTATTTTCCACTGGTCAATAGATCATACTAATAAATATTACTGACAATGTTCTCATATTCTTGACAAAATGGTGAATGTAAACAATTATTAGGAGCACATAACTTCAAGGAGGTATTTGTTTTTATATTTATTGCTTTGCTTTAAAAGCTAAAAATACGTTAAGATTTTAGTTTCCTTAAGCCAAGAAAAAAATGTACATTTGGCAACATCGCGTATCAGGAGCAGCAGCTCGATTTTACCTCCTCGCATTTCTGCTTTCCTAATAAAAATTGTGCATTTTTATTAAAAATTACACAGTTAAATTTAGTTTGATATAATTCCCAGCGCCTGGAAAAAATTGACACATTTGGCAACATCGCGTATCAGGAGCAGCAACTTAAATTTACCTCCTCGCTTTTCTGCTTTCCTAATACAAATCTTAAACTTTGTTTAAATTTCATTTTAAGAAAAATGTATTTTAATTAGGAGAGCAGAAATGCGAGGAGTAAATTTTTGGTGACAAACTTTAACCGTTTTCATCATTTGGATAAATCTTAATTTTTACAAAAATCACATTTAAATAGAATTTTAAACACCCTCTTCAAAGTTCTGTTCTCCTAATAACTATGTACATTCGCCATTCTGTCAAGAATTTACAACAAAAATTCTTTTGGCTATTTAAACGATCTACTTACTGCTAGATGGCTAATCTGGCGCATTCTTCATTTATTATTAATCTTTAGTGCATATTACACCTTTACACATTCATTATTTTGTCCAGAATATTTATTGTCGAACGCGCTTAGCATTAGGAATCTAGGTATACAATCAATTGTTTGTCTGGTTGCCTAATTAAAACGATAGGGAGCTTCAATAACAAAAGAATACTAGTTAATATATTGTCCTTTGACAATATACCTAATAGAGGCAGCCTTGCCGCTCGTCCGTGCAAACAAGTGTGTGAGAGAGCAAGAAAAATAGCAGTATAGTCTTTTTTCTCGCTAAACGTGCCTGATTCGTCAGCGGGGAGGGGCATGTACCCCACGCTGCGTGCTACTTGATGGGCGGGGTACATACCTTTCCCCGTCGATCAATCAGGCACATGAAGCGAGAGAGAAAGCTTAAACTTATATTTTTCTTTTTCTCTCGCACTTTTGTTTGCACGGCAAGGCTGCCATTTGAAGGTTCGAACATATTATTGAATCAATATTTTGTGTTGTAGTAGCTCTTTATTATTTGCAGGAGAGAGCTTCGAGCAAATACTTACTAGAGACAGCACTGGCGCTTGAGAGTGCGAACAAGCTTGTCAGAGAGAAAGGAAAATCGGACTTCTACCTTTCTTTCACGCTTATCACATGCTGGTTGGTCGGTGAGAGTGGTATATTCTCCGCTCTGCGTGTTGATGGGCTAATGTTTGTGCCACTGACCAAACAACACGTTGCAGCGGGAGAGATAGGCAGTAGTCCGATTTTTCTTTCCCCTTCGTACCATTGTTAGAGCGGTAGGGCTGCCTCTAACAGGTATATGCTTGAAGAAAGAGAACGTGATGTGAAGTTTAATAAATTTTCGCTTTAACCCAAAAAAAGAAAGGCATATAATAAAGACCATTGCAAATAATCAAACGTTTATTAAACTAAAATAATAATAATACATTTTTTATAAAACAATTAGCCTTCCATATAGGCGCAGCAAGTTTACCACCCTTGGGCGCAGCCCTATTGGCATCTCATGTTCAAAATACTGAAACTACCGCCATTTTCATCATTGGACGACGTATTTAATTCTTGAGCTGTAAAAAAAAGATAGATTTATGTTAATGTTTATTCAGAGCTTATTAATTAGAAAAATAATCTTTGTGTTTATTTACAAACGTTAAGCGTTTTTCCGTTTTTTCTGCTTAAATCACTAACTATAGTTTGTAGAGGCAGCCTTGAGCCTTGCCACTTAGCCGTACGCGAGAGAAAGGTTATACTGCTATTCTTTCTCTCGCACGGCAACGCTACCTCTAGAAGATGTATGATCAAAGCCTTCAATTTGCAGTAAAGGGTTTTCCATTGAAATATCTGGTTACAACCAGACCCTCGTCCAGAATAGCTACAATCTGAAAAGTTAGGTTATTTTTACTTATCCCCCGCAAAAATCGGTGTCAAATTTAAATTAATTTATCTACGTGTCCCCTTTATCCTCCCCTTGTTTCTATTTACTGATTAATCTTGTGACTAATGAACTAAATCTTTATTTTAGTAACAACCGCAATACATACAACCAAAGAAAATAATTGCTTTAGCTATTATTTTCTTTGATACAACTAACTAAACGGCTAGTCATTCCATAATCTTACGCCTTTAAAGGAGCAAACTTTAAAGACATGACTTTGCCAAAAATCTTAGAGAAATTATTTCAGTAAGTTTCTTTTCCTCTTATGTAAATTCCTAATATCCCAAATAGAGCTCCTTATTATAACTCTACCTATATGGCATTTATAATAAATCAAATCATTTTCTTAAAGGCATGTTGACTCTAAAAACAACACTACATAGATCTTTTAAAAGAGGCTGTGGCAATTCAGTCTGTGTCAGCATGGCCCCACAAACGTCAAGAGATCGGCAAAATGATGCAGTGGGCTCAAAAACGCTTAGAAGATCTTGGTTCATCAACAGAATTACGTGATATAGGTAATATAAAATTCTTTTAATATGTAAATGATGGATCCTTTCTTATAGTCAATCTTTCTATATATCTCTACTATACTAAAATCTTTTTTTATTTCTTTTGTTGGTCTAATTTCAACTAAAATATATGTGACTGTGAACCATCTGAATTAGTTTGCATTTATTATATACTTACAGCTCTTTCTTCTACCTTTAGGAAAACAAACTTTACCTGATGGCAGTGTACTAAATCTCCCACCCATTTTATTAGGCTCCTTGGGCAATAACCCCAATAAAAAAACCGTTTTATTATATGGGCATTTAGATGTACAACCTGCTCATTTGTCAGATGGGTGGGATACAGAACCTTTTGTATTAACAGAAAAGGATGGGAAACTGTATGGAAGAGGTTCCTCAGATGATAAAGGTATGTTTTTACTGTTTACTATCCTTGTTGGTCTAATCACAAATATAGTGAGTTGCCACTTTATATGCATTCTTTAATATTAAAATTTTCTTATTGGAATAAATAATTTACACTATTTCAGTCAACTTAAATTTTTAATAATTCTTATTTTAGTAGGCATTGGGAAAAACAATAAAACCGTTTTTATTATAAAAATCTTAGATGTACAACTGCTCATTTTTTCAGATGGGTGGGTAAAACCTTTTATTAACGAAGATGGGAAACTGTAGTAAGAGGTTCCTCAGATGATAAAGGTATGTTTTCTGTTTACTATCCTTGTTGAACACCTAATCACAGATTATATGAGTAGTATCCACTTTTACATTCCCTATTCTCTAATCCATTCATTGAAATTTAGTCATTTTGGGAATAGTAACTTATACTTTATCACTATTTACATAGTACCAACATTATTTACTGTCTTATATGATTTAAGGTCCTGTGTTATGTTGGATGCATGCAATTGAGGGATTTAAAGAGTTGGGGGAGGACCTACCAGTTAATGTGAAGTTTGTGTTTGAAGGTAAGAAGTATTTTTATTAAAAAATATATATTCACACAATTATGTAGTCTTGTTAACAATGTTTTCTTTATTAATAAATACAGTATTTAACAGATATTGGTTGAGACATTATAAGGGCCTAACAACCTAATCCCATTTTTTTTACTCAAAAAAAAAAATAGAATGTCCAGCGTCTAAATATTTTAGGAATGGAAGAAAGTGGTAGTGAAGGACTAGATGAACTGTTGTTCTCTGAAAAAGATAAATTCCTGTCTAATGTAGACTATGTATGTATATCCGACAACTATTGGCTCGGAAGAAACAAACCTTGCATTACATATGGTCTCAGGGGAGTTTGTTATTTTTTTATCGAGGTAACTGGTGCAGGTAAGATAAAGGAAATATTAAAATCACCAATAAACATGTATGTTTTGTTTTTTTAGTTAACTTCTCATAAACTAAAAAAAAATCAAAGGTATATATTTTTTACTAAATTGAAATGGCAATGATTTGAAATAATAAAAATTATGGTTGAGAATAAAATTCCTACCAGTGAATTATTCTTACTGTGGATAAAATTTCTCATTCGCTAACAGCTTATTGATTTAGAAATTATAGTCTTGATTAAATTTTAGGAAAAGATCTTCACAGTGGCATTTATGGAGGAACAGTGCATGAAGCTATGACTGATCTAGTTTATCTCATGAACAGTTTAGTAGATAAAGATGGCAAAATCTTAATAGATGGATTGTATAATGAAGTTGCTCCTTTACTAGGTGAGAACATTATTTTAGAAGTGATAAAAAATTATATAAATCTCGTTTGTTGCGTTTTCCGTTTTTTCTCAAGTAACCCTCTATAACTCTATATTTTGTCTGGCAGATGGAGAAAACGCCATATATGAGAAAATAGACTTCGATGTGAATGAATACCGCCAAGACGTTAACTGTCAAAAATTGTTGCACAATGAAGTTAAAGAACAAATTCTCATGCATCGTTGGAGGTATCCTTCTTTATCTCTCCATGGAATTGGTAAGTTCCTTTGTGTTTTTAGCAAAAATTGTCCAGGCATGCAAAAACAAGTTTTTTAAATCACAAACTTATTTTTTTTTGTGAAAAATTAATAATACTGTCTATTGTGAACAGTGTGTATGTCTTTTAGAGGGAGCTTTTAGTGAACCGGGTCAAAAAACAGTCATTCCAGCCAAGGTAATCGGTAAATTCTCTATTAGAATTGTTCCAGACCAAACGCCCGCTAAAATAGAGGAGTATGTCATCAAATATGTACAAAAGCTTTGGGATCAAAGAAAATCACCCAATCAAATGAAAGTAAGGAATAAATTTTAACCTTAATAGAAAAATAATTAGTATTAAACCACAAAGATTAACAAAATGCTACCACAATGTAAACCTTAAAATTATTATTATTTTTTTACTTATTTGGTTTAAGTCTTGAAAAACAACTTAATCAAGCTTCAATCAATATTTTGTAATAATTGACATGGTTAAATTGTTCTTTTTTCAGGTATACATGGCGGATGGTGGACATCCATGGACGGAAAATCCTTCACATCCCCACTATGAAGCCGCAATAAAGGCTACGAAATACGTTTACAACGTTGATCCCGACTTGACAAGAGAAGGTATAAATGCAGTAGTTATTTGTACAATTTGTGATGTGTCAGCTTGTGTTCCATGACACATCTTCAGCGATCATCAATATAAAAATCATAATATACTTTGTTGTTTTAGGTGGTTCAATTCCCGTAACCCTAACCCTTCAGCAAGCGACCGGAAAGAACGTACTTTTACTACCGGTAGGGGCTGGGGATGATGGCGCTCACTCTCAGAACGAAAAGCTAGATATTAGAAATTATATTGGTGGTGTAAGTATCCATTATGTTGGTACCGTTTAAAACCACAAAGAGACAAAGAACCTGAAATAAAATTAGGGTGTTTACATGAAACCAAAGAGTATAGAAGCAGGGAGAGCTACAGTTAATGTACCCGGATATGGTCAAAATGGTCAAAAACAATAAAATGTAAAATGATAATGATTTAATATGGCAAAACAAACAAAATAAAAGACAAAAGTAATAGAAACATAAAAAAAATAAAGAATAACACTGGCCAGATTCTTTTCGGGATTCCGTGTTATTTTTGATTTTAAAAGTGTGTTGATGGGAAATCCCGGAACGCTTGATTTAAATTGTACCACTTTTCAAAGTAGGCATTGTACCTCTCCCCTCTTCTGGACCTTTTTCATGAGACAAATAACTTTTAAAGACTAACTTATACGATTTCCTGTGCAAGGACTTGTCTTGTGTAATATGAACAAATTTAAATATTCCTGATACTTTTTTTAGATTAAACTTTTGGGATCTTATCTCTATGAGGTGTCCCAATTAAAGTAAGCTTTGAAGAAGACATGGTTTAAATCTAGAAATTGCCAGTTAAGAAAAGGACGCATTGGTTTAACAACATTGAGGAAGCAAAATATCCATTGCCTATAATATATATAATTTAATTTAAAATATTTTCCTTACTTGATAGTATTATCAAAGGACTCATAAATACATTTCTATTTGTTTTATTTTCCTGAAACTGTAAACAAATGTATATAAAGAAAAATAAATATTTTCTTAATTTTATGATAAGTGCTTTGTTACTTCAAATGTTTATTGTATGAGCTGGAAAAAAATAAATACAGTATTTAATGACACAGTGTTGCCATATGTGACTGCTATGATAGTTGGTTTAAATAAATAGAAACAATAAATATTGGTAGGCATGCTTCCCTTTGCAATGAAACATAATGCTAGATCGTGGCTACAGCAGCCCATAGTCTTCTGGAATGCTTACCAGTTTTGCATATTTAACATAGTACTGAACGGTTTGATAAAGTCCTTACCTCTTCCTGCTGGCATCAACTACACGTCGTGATGGCCACTTTCACCCACACACCTTCCGATTTTTTAAAAACATTATTCAATCATCATTTGGCCAAGTTTCGTAGAGGAGAGTTCTTCCACAACTCTAAGCATTCTTATTTCTATCCAAAGAAGAACCATTCGCTTTATTAATGATCCTGCTCTTACAGAAAAGCTTCTGTGGCCACCAACGAGATAGAGGGGATCTATTACTCTTTAATAGATATTTTTACGACTTCTGCCCCAAAGAATTAACCGACATTATTCCTCCTTTTGCTGTTCACAAAAGAGCAACACAGAGTATCACTTTTATGCATCCATTTACAGTCCATCTGGTGACGCCCAGAACTGGCCACTTTTTTCTTTATCCCTAGAGTGTGGAACCTGCTGGCTCCAAATGTTTTTCCTTTCCGTCCAAACCTCCAAATCATAAAGTCCCGTGTTAAATAATTATTTTATTTTTACTTAAGACACTTATGGTACATTGGTGCTTTAAGCCTTCATGGACTGCTTTTTGGATAAACACAACCAATAAAAACTTTTAGACGATTTTAGAAGTAATTCTAAAAGAGTGGGGAATTTGAAATTTTATGCACTTATTTACGTGCAGAAAGTGTGAATCTTAGGCGTCCCTTTATAGTCCATCTGGAGAGGCGCTGAACTCCACACTTGTCTACGCCTTTATCCATAAAATATCTGTAAAGGTCTATGTTTTCCCTTTAAACCTACAAATCTTTAGGTTTCATCTTAGTTTGTAGACTGTTCAAAGAGGAATATCTCCTGTTTATTTATTTTGTAAAAATAACTGCTGATAATTATAATGCTCAGGACTGCCCTTAGACATGGAATAGATGACACCATATGCAGCAGCCTACATGGCGACACTGTAGAAGTAGAGGTGGCACAAGGATGTCCTCTGGGTGGAGTGCTCTCTCCTCCCCTATGGAACCTAGTGCTAAATGATGTTACTAACTCGCCTCAACCATAAGTGATTTTACGAAATAGGTTGATGATGTGGTAATACTTGTACAAGGTTAGCAGAACTCGTGAAATGAGCTCTGAACGGCGGAAACCAGCTAACATTAGCATACATTCGGCAAATGTACTGGATCGTCAATGGGAAAAGAACAGTCAAAACTAACATTAGAAAATGCATAAAGTGTATTCGATTCAAGGCCCAGACAGCCGAGCAATTAATGGGACAACTTCCGACAGCACGAGTTACACCACCACAATCATTTTCCCACTCTGGAGTTGACTACGCTGGACCATTACAAATCAAGACGTCCAAGGCAGAGGCAATAAAAGTTACGAAGGTCCACATTGCCTTTTGACAAAAGTTCATTGGGCTTTGGTCTTCTTTCTTAGAAAAAAAACTCAAAAGAGATACCTAATTTGTTCGTTTTATACTTTTTAAAAGCGACACTTCTTTCTGTATTATAAAAATTACGCAACGCGAAGAGACAAAATAGACTAGACTAGCTTGGTTTGGTGCAGCAAAAACGGTCACGGGGCGCGACGGCGGGGCAGTGCCCATTCCCCCGCACTGCGGCGTACTAAGCCTGACTAAGCAACATCGGCGCGGTGCATGTAATTTTTGTCTGTTGGACAAGTGAGATGGACATGAATGGGGGGGTCCGACCCACCCCCCTTATATACGCCGTGGTAACGGTCTTCGCCTTTTGGTCAGATTCCCTTGGTAACCATTGTAAGATTGTTGTTTGGTCTCAGGAGTATAGTATGAATCCATGTTTCATCCACAGTGACGAAACAACCCATAAAGTCTCCGGTTCTTCTGGAACAGCTGCAAACCATCCTTGCAACACTTCACATGATTCCCTTTTTTGGTCAAGCGTGAGCAATCGTGGCACCCATCTTGCGGATAGCTTTCATGTCCAAATGTTCAGTAAAATATTATGTACCCGTTCAGTCGAGATGCCCACAGCACTAGCAATCTCACGTACCTTAACTCTTCTGTCATCCATCACCATATCATGGATTTGATCAATGATTTCTGGAGTCGTGACCTCCACAGGCCGTCCAGAACGTTCAGCGTCACTTGTGCTCATATGGCCAGTCCGAAAATTTTGAATCCACTTGTAAACTGTTCTAATCAAAAGTGCAGAGTCACCATAATGTTTATCAATCTTCTCTTTAGTCTCCTGAGGAGGTTTACCTTTCATAAAGTAATGTTTAATCACCACACGAAATTCTTTTTCGTTCATTTCTTGAAAATCACTCGACTTCCTTGATTCACACGAATGCCAAACACAAAGAAATAGACCAATATGACTGACACTTGGTGTGCGTTCATTCAACAGATGCTACTAACTAAACATGACCTCGATACGCGCCGGTGGTGCCATCTCTCGGACTTTGCACGGACTTTTCAAACCATCCTCGTACGTCACAGTCATTACACCGATAGTCACCTACGGCGCTGTCGTTTGGTGGACAAAGGTGCAAAAAATAACGACAGTCATGAGACTAACCGTTTGCAAAGGCTGGCATGTCTGTGCATAAGCTTTAAGACTTAAGAAGCACAGCTTCTATGGCTATGGAAACTATCTTGGGCCTAACTCCCTTGAATATTTTCATCAAAACGGAGGCTATCAGCAGCGCCTATAGTATAAAAAAAACAACAAGACGTGGAAGCAGAACCCTGGAAAATATGGACACACAAGGGCAACGGATATTATCGTCGAACAGCTCTTGTATATAAGATCAGATCACATGACAGCCGTCTATAACTTTGACAAACCATTAGGTTTTTTTCGCAAAGTAACCGTTTACCACCGTGTATCCCCTCTCGTAGTTCTTTACTACAGGTTAAGAAAAAATAGTCAGATAAACGGTAATAAACGGTATATCTTTCAGAAAAAATGATTCATATAAGGTTTGTTCTCACAGAAAATCCATAACAAGTTTGTGACAGTTTTCAAACCAACGTAAATGCGCATGTCCATTTCTGATCGGTTTCAAACCTGACAGGTTGAAAACCATCAGCAATACGTGTAAGAACACCACCCAAGTGTTTTTAAACAATCCAGAAACTTTTTGTGAACGCGGACAGTTGATTGCGCAGAATCCTGACAGTTTCTGACTGTTCCTGACTTCTGTGAGAACAAACCTATAGAGTCAGCTGTGATCCTAACATACTCAAATTATTTATTGTTATGAAAAAAATCTCGTCAACAAAGGTGATATCAAAGTGAAAATACATTCAAGAGAAATTTAAAATTATTTCTATATATAAACTGTATTTATTTAAACACTTATAGATCCCATGGATTTGTAACATATTTATATTGTTTGCACACTAACAAGAACAAAGAAATATTATCGTCAATTCAAATAAAAGAAAACAGAAAAACACATTTATAAAACCAACTATGTCAGTAAAAAACAATTAAGAGGTATCATGTAGTACCCCTGCAGTTTGTAGTACGCTTTGCCAACCAGTAGTCTTTTTACTTTATTTTTAATTATCTTAAACATATAGTTGTTCTCAGGGACTAAGGACGTGATTGTGAATCTTCTTACTCCTATAAACTATAGAATTTTTGGTAAGGGTACTTTTCGGAATGGGGAGTGGTAGATTATGATTTTGCCTAGTGTTGTAATTGCCTCATTATGCGTACTGAAATATTTTTTATGTATGAGAACTATAGTTTTCAAAATGAAGAGACATGGCAATGTGAGAACATATGGATATGGGGAATACCTTCATCACTTTTCAGAGGCCTGGTTTAGTACACCCATGACTCAATGACAGATGATGGAGTGGGTACAAGCAAGCCACAGTATACCAGGCGGAAATCTATGCTATTCAAGCATGTGTTTAAAAGAATGTGAGAAAGGGGTATCACAACCAAACATTCAGGCATTTTAAAGAAAAAAAAATATTGATCTGACATAAGTACTTTATAACGCCAAATAAAATATTACTACAACAAATGTTTCAAAAGTTTAAAAAAATAGCGTAAAGTATTCGTAAACAACTGGTTTTTAAAACACCCTATCTCTATTTCCTCAACTCTGGCTACGCCGTCGTGCTCGAAAAGTCACCTGTTTGCACAATTTATTAAAGATAATTTACGAAATGAACAGTTTTAAAACATCTTCAAAAAAATGCATTCTTCTAGCAACCCTGCCAAAATTAAATACTTTACTAACTACCGAGTTTAAATTACCCTAAATATATTAAAAAAAACAGCATAAAAATCACGAAAGGTTAAGTTATTCTTAACACAAAAAAATCTTCTTTTAAAACCGACCTTAAAACTTAAGAATAGTAAAAATTATCATCCATAATTCGCCATATAAGAAAAAAATTAATGAATATGGAGCAGCTATTCGCATCATTTGATGTTAAACAATGATAATGACTATAATTAGCTGGTGTATTATCACAATTATAATGTAATTTTTAATTATAGAGTAACATAGTCGGGAACTGCGTTCAAAAATGTATTATTGCGCTTTTAACCGGCATCGAAGGTCCACGTATTGATCGACCGATGATTTATAGATTTAAAAAGACTTGTTTCCCGAACGCCGTAAATACAAAACAGTGAATACTCAGAATCAATAAAGGAACAGACACCACTTCCAAACGCACACGGCTCCCTGATTCAGAGCTTGTGAACCAATTTTGCGAAAGCACTGTTTCCTTGGTAACCGCTATAACTAAGTGTATCGAAATATACATGCTGTAATAGTATATTACATACCGAGAGTGGTAAGAAGCCCATTACACACGATTTCGAAAATTATGGTACGAGCGTGAGCGAGTACCGTAATTCGAAAGAGTGTGTAATGGGCTTACCACTCGAGTTGTGTACTATACTTTTTCTACGACTTTATGCTTAGTTTTTTTATAAATAAAAGCAGAAGATTATGTAAACTTTAAGTAACAATACAAATAATAATACAAACATTTGCGTTGTCAAGGCGATGCTATTTGTTTCATAGCCAGCTTTACGTAAAATCTATTGAAAGTTTTCAAGATTTTGGGGGCTCGCGGCTAATGCGATTGTGGAACTGTTACGTAATATATATATTACGTAACTGCCCTTACGCACAGTTTGGCTTCTTACAGTATAGTGTTTGCAATTAGAGATTTACTAATAAAGTAGACGGTGTGTAATTAGGTTCTTACTAATATAGGAGTAGAAAAAATTGATTTACGTAGGTGTTACTGAGTTGTTTCGAATTTAACAAGGGTCTGTTGGAAAAGAAAGACGTTTTAGCAAAATTTGTAAAGACTGAAAAATACCAAAAAAAATTTTTAAAGGACTTGACTTGTTAAGAATAAAACCTGTTAATTATTTACTTTATCTATACAATTAACAAATGGTTTGGGGTTTTAAGTACCTAACTGCGTCAGCATATGGATGTAAACAAGCTACACAATCTGACGCTGTTTCGTCCTATTGTGTCGTAACATAACCTGACTAAATGTAAGGATTGGCAATTTCGTGAAGAAGCGGGTTAGTTCTGGTTAGTTCTAGTTAATTTTGTATTTATCATTAATTAAAAAAAAATAAAATTAAAGTATTATTGAACAACTTTAAAATTAGGCAGATTGTGTAGCTTGGTTATATGCCGACGTTTCATAAAGTAAGTGGGATCTTCATGAAAAGACCGATATCACTATAACATTACGACATATACATTAAGAGCATTAGGCCGAAACTTGGCCTGGCGCGCTACCTGCTGTCGGTAATGAGGAAGTTGCATATTTTTTTTTATTCATTGAAAACCTATTTAAAATTCAGTAAATGCCCTTAAAAGTTGATATGTGCTTGAAAAATATTTCAAAACTGAGCGGTTATTAAATAATTAATTATTTAAATTTTAAATATTACAAGGTCAACGAAAACGGTCTCTGATTGGTCAAGCCACGTGTGACGTCAAGATCCGATAAACAACGTGTCGGCCCACGCTTGGCCCAAGCGCTGTCATTTAATCATTATCCCGTTTGTGTTTACATCTGGTTGTGGCCAATTTAGTGTATCTAAAGACGAGTTTTTATAATTATATATTAATATTAAACCTGATTTAGTGTGTGACGATAGCCGGTTTAAAGTTTAAACGAGAGAACATGGATGTAACAGAGGATTTAAGAGGCCCGGAACATAAATACTATAAATGTTGTGTAGTGCCATTATGTAGTTCCACAACAAAAACCGGCCCCAACCTGAACACAAACCTGACAAAATATGTTACATAAACTGTTATTTGCTGGAAAATAATCCTGTTATTGGGTCAAAATCATGGTCAAAGTATTTATTGATGCTAATATGTACATTTATAATTTTGCACATTCGACTTCGGGAGAATATATTTGCCGACGATGTGGTAGGTAGGGTTTGGGGGGGTAATTACCCCCATTACCCTCCCCTTATCGACGCCCTTGGTGTAAAATCTACTTTACATATCTGCGAAGATCATTTTAATGTAAGTACCTAATATTTAACTTGCCTCAAAAACAGACAACTTTTCTCATATATTAAATATCATATTCTCGGTTTTTATTAGACATAATATTTTCTTTTAAGGTATTATTTTACAAAATCTATTATTTAGGTTATGAGATTATCTTTTTAAACAGCACTGCACTACGTATAGTATAATTACTTTAAAATAATGTTTAATTTTGAATACATACCTTCTAGCTTCTACTCCTTTTAACTCAGCTCCCATGAAATTTGGGTTATTTCCCAAAAATGTAAACATTGATAAATGCATCAAGTTTTGGCAAGTTATCAGATTGCCCTTGGACAAATCCAGCTTCAGTAGAAGTCATAATAAATGAAGTAGTTTTTAAAACAATTATAACAGAACAATATTTTGTTAGCACAACGAAAGCAAATAAAAACGGCACTCAAGAAACACGCCCAACTAACAAAATCATAAAACAAAATCACCTTGATGCGGCTTAAATGACAAGCAAAACAGAGAGTGTGACACAGAGTCGTTTTGACCGATACCGGATCGTGACGTTACAGCAAGCTATCCTTGTTTGCGAGCCGCGTTTTGGCGCGGAGAAAATTATTTTGAATTTCAACATTTTTTTATAGAACAGCAGTAAGTTGAATATTAGAAAAATATATGGCAATTGATACTTTATAGTTTTAGAAATAAGTAAAAAATAAAAAAATGTGCAACTTCCTCATTGAATTAAAATTGAAAAATCGAATTCAATTACTTCTCAATAATTGGATTACTTTAAATCAATTACTCTCCGGAAAAGGTAATTGTATTTGGATTATCAATTAATAGGACAATGTAATCGTAATTGGTAATTAATTTTCACGAATCCCAAGTAATTCAATTACTTAAAAAGTAATCAGATTACTTATAAAGTAATTGAATTAATTCAATTACCTAATAAATAATTGAATTACTACGAAAAATTCAATTACCTTTTTTTATGAAAAAACTGACGGAATTTTGGCTAGCCTAAAAGCATCTTGAAACATGACAGACCGCTTTGAATCCGGCGAATACCGCCTCCGCGCAGATTTAGTATTTTCGAATGATGCTTACCGCCACCGTTTTTATACTTTTTTTTGTCAAAATTCTGTTAATGTTTGGGGTAGGATAAAAATAAATTTTTATTTTAGAGTCATTTAATGTTGAACTTGTCGAGAAAGCAGTGTGACGTGCGCGTATGATGCATATGAGTATAAATATTTTATTTGTTTAGTGTATCGGGTTTAATATATGTGGTAATTTAAATAGAGTAATTGCTAAAATATTTAATTACCTTTAGTTTTAATAAATAATTAAAAATTATTTTTAACAAACATGCTAGTAATTGGTAATCGTAATTTACTACTACTTAGAAGAGTAATTGGTAATTGTAAATGAATTACTTTTTAAAAGTAATTGCGACAGCTCTGCCTGGGTATAACCAGGACTTTTTATAAAATCGACAGTTATTTATCTAAGAGTGTTAAAACTTATCAAAAAAAAAAGAAAAAAATGTTTAATGTGGATATAGATCAAACAGACCTAGGAACGCAGTGTTTCTAAACAAACTTAAAATTAAAAAAGTAGAGGGAGACATTCGAAATATGTACAGCATTTCCTAGCTATTAACTGATTCTCAGTCGATATCTAGGCGCGCGCCTTATTCAAAATAATTATTTTTAAGTTTTCCGAGTGTTAGAAGCTGGTTTGATAAGGTTTCAGTCGCTACGAAAATTGAAACACGGGTTTTCAGTGTAATAAACTAAAAATTATTCGTTCTGAAAATAAAACATAACATAACTTAAAGTAAATAGCCACTTTTTTTAAATTCAAATTTCTTATTTCGCAATTTTTTCCCGCATTTTGGAATAAGAAAAATGCCAACTGCATCCGAAAATTTGAACCGAAGAAATTGTATTCCCATTTTGTATACGAGGGGAACTCACTATGAAGTTGGATACGATGTGGTAAGTATATAATATACAGGGTGTAAATTAGATTTAAAAAAATAAAAAATATAAATACAATGCATGTTAAAAAATTTGAAAAGTTTTGGAAAATTAATGGGATATGAATGATATACCTTCTGATGCTTACGGCAAAACAGACCGCATAAATTCTAATACAACTTATTTTTTATTTGTTTATTGCAGCTTCGACAAACAATCAACTTTTTCTCAATTTTTTTACAGGTACTTAAAATACTTCTGTGAATTTAAATACCAAATCTCATACCTTTATGTGGAACAATAACGAAGTTATGATAGGGAGATTGAAAACACGCTGAAACATTTCATGTAATATACACACTGTGTGCGATGCCCGGTACTTGGCCTGGTGCACTCTGTACGCGCAGATTTTATATGTCATATCTCTTTTGTTTTAATTTAAATATTTTTCTTATGTATTCTTTCAGACTCCACGGGAAAATACACAAGACGGCTTTTTAATTTTTTAACTCGAGAAAAGCCCTCAAATATGGTCCTGTTCAGTCTACTTAGACTAACCTCAGGAAAAAAGTGCAATGTTTAGAAATATTAGTCAAAAACATAACGCTATACATACTCCAAAAGTAATACATTTCTATTAAAAAAATAATTTCAAAAAGCATTAAAAAAAACATTTAAGAAAACCTCATTTAACGGCACCAAAGTAAGAAATAAGCAAACAGTAGTTAGTTATCTTGTTGTTGACATTTTGGTAAACATCTGCATATCTACTAATTTTACTAAACATTAGGGTTCTTATCATTGGCTATTGACTATGTACTATAGTCAAAGCCGTTAACGGTAAAGAGCTTTTGTTGTTTCATACGTTCAATTGACCCTAAAATATGGGCCAATTTGTCCACTTTACATTTTTTTAATTTAATTTTAAATTCTGTGCACTTTTTGTAGATTTACGTGAATAGAAAAGTTGTTCAGAATTAAATTTTCCATTAAAATGTGACTTCCTAAAGCACACAAAAAGTTTTTTCGAGAAAAGTATCGAAGTAAAAAAGTCAATAAATACATTTTTTTATTTTCCAAATTTTGCCCCACCCCATAACTTTTATTCCACCTAAATTAAGGTACTGCTTCAGAGAAAAAGCCAATATCATGTTCTTTAAAACGGTTTTCATGATTTTCTAAAGTTGGTTACTCTCATTGTTTTTTCCTAATTTTAACTTTGACTATTACGTTTTTCCGTGTCGATTTTGTTGTATACAATATGATATGAAAATAAAAGCTTATCTTATGACCTTTAAAATAAATAATAACTGACATATTTTTTGTTGATATTTTCAAATATTTACCGTTTTTTCTTCAATTTTACACTTTTTTACTGGTATACCAAATTTTTTTTATAAAATAAACATACTTTTTTTATTAATATTATATCATTATTTTATGAAAAACTAAATTTAATTCTTCTTCATAGAAAACCTCTTACTAATCTATTTTGCTGACTGACCTTTTATATTTACAGATTAAATCTGTTTGAAAAATTTCTCATTTTAGTATTAAATTCTTCGTCAGCATCTTCTTGAACATTTATTTCTTCTGATTATTTAGTTACATCAACTTCCTTACAATTGGCTCTTACATTCTTTGCAGAACACGGATTTTCTTTACATTCCTTGGCACATCTACAGAGTATTTTATCAGGCATACCTTACGCTGCAGAAGGCTGAATGCTGAAAATTGGTATTAGTCTATTGTCACTTTCAAAGTTTTCCCACCTTGTTGAGAGCCGAGCTGTCGCAATTACTTTTAAAAAGTAATTCAATTACAATTATCAATTGCTCTTCTAAGTAGTAGTAAATTACGATTACCAATTAGAAGCATGTTTGTTAAAAGTAATTCAATTATCAATTAAAACTAAAAGTAATTGAATATTTTAGTAATTACTTTATTTAAATTACCACATATTATATTAAACACGATACACTAAACAAATAAAATATGTATACTTATATGCATCATAAGCGCACGTCACACTATTCAAACTGCTTTCTCGGCAAGTTCAACATTAAATGACTTAAAAAAAAATATCCTACCCCAAATATCAACAGATTTTTCCACAAAAAAAGTATAAAAACGGTGGTAAGCATCAATCGAAAATACAAAATCGTCGCGGAGGCGGTGTCCGCCGGATTCAAAGCGGCCCGCCGTGTTTTAAGATGCTCTTTCTGGCTGGCCAAAATGCCGGCAGTTTTTCCATAATGAAAAGTAATTAAAATTTTCGTAGTAATTTAATTATTTATTAGATAATTGAATTAATTTATAAGTAATTCAATTACTTTAAAAGTAATTAAATTACTTCTTAAGTATTTGAATTACTTGGGATTCGTGAAAATAAAATACCAATTACGATTACATTATCTTATTAATTGATAATCCAAATACAATTACATTTTTGGAAAGTAATTGAATTAAAGTAATCCAATTACTGAGGAGTAATTGAATACGATTTTTCAATTATTTTAATTCAATTACCGACAGCTTTGGTTGAGAGTAACCAAATTTGAAATGTCAAAACAGGTTACATTTAAAATTGCATAGTTTAACCAGGCACCATTTTAAAGATCGCATTTAAGCTTTTTGAAAAAAAATAAATAAAAAAAAAAAAACGATGAGAGTAGACAACTTTCAAAAATAGTTTTTTGTTGTTTTTGCATTTGGATGGTGAGATTTTGATAGAAAATTTAATTTTGAACAACTTTACTGTTTAGTCCAGTAACTGAAGACCTGAAAGTACCCAAAGCTGTAAATAAATCTGTACAGTTTTCATTTGAGGCGCAATTCTTAGGTCTTCGCGGATACTTTCGAACGAGAAAAAGTTTATTACAATTCCGACGTGGGAACGCGCTGAAAATGGCCCCCCAAAGTCCCAAAAATTCGAATATCTGCCAAAATATGCGAATTAGAGAATTTTTGTTTAAAGAAAAATTGAAGATCACCTTGAAATCTACAAAAACGGTCCTTACCATTTTTTTCGCAACACCAATATTTTTCGTAAAAATGGCCGTCGAAAAATCCATAATATTTCACACTGGTTAGATGTGGTTAGTAGTAAGTCCGCGAGTCACTGGTGTGATGAATTTTCCTGATTTTTGAAAAATTATTGGACTTTATTAAAAAGAAAAAAAGACATTTAGAAACTAGACACTCTAAGCTTTTAATTGATGTGCATTGAAAAGCATTTCAATGGATGATGAGTTTTTGATTCGCGTTTATTCTACATATTTTCTAGAACTCCGGAAATGGCTAAAAATGCCCATGGGCAAAACAATTTTTTATCAAAACGCAAGAAAGATGGTGAAAGAAATTTTCTGGGATCATTAAACACTTGCTAAGGTCTCATTATAAAAAAGAAATATTATTAACAAACCATTTTTTCAAAAAATATCAATCAATTTATAAGAATTTTTTTTGACCGATTTTTTTAATATTCTAGAAAAATCAGAATGGACCCAAACTCATATGCAATGATAGGTACAGATTTATCCATTCAGATGAACTTTAAATGATTAAAAAATGTACACTATTGCCCGAGTAATGAATCAATTCGTCCGCCCGCTTATAAGTGAATCCATGAAGATAGCGGCATTCTAGAGGTTGAGCGGCAGCTGAAATGAGGGGACTTTTGGGTCCCGTTATCTCAAAAACTATCGATTTTTCAAAAAATTATAAGGACCATTTTTGTAGATTACAAGGCGATCTTTATTTTTTGTTTAAATAAAAATTCTCCAATTCGCATATTTTGGCAGATATTAGCAGAAACCCATTTTTCGGGCCTTGAGGGGGTCATTTTCAGCCCTTTTCCACCTGTTAATGTTGATAAAAAAAAATTCGCTCGAAAGCATCCCCGAAGACCTAAGAATTGCGCCACAAGGGAAAACTGTACAGATTTATTTACAGCTTTGTCCCTTCATTTACTGGACTAGTAATGATCTTTCAAAAATCGTTTTTAAATTTTTTTTGTCTTTAGATGGTGACAAAAGCTAAAAACTTGACAAATTCACGCCTTTAAATGGTAAAACAAAAAGGTTTTTTATACTTTAAGGTGAATTGAACATGAGAAACAATAAAATCCCTTAAACGTTCTAGTTCCTTTTACCCTTCTTTTTTTAACATTCTACAATTTTTTTGGGATACAATTAAAGTAACCTCGTAAAAAATAACAATCATTGATACGTTTTCTTACAATAATATAGTTTGATACGACTTCCTACCACAAAAGAAACCTAACACTAACCTAACCGTTGTTTTTTAAGGTATTAAATAATAAATTTTGTTATAAAACCACCAAATAAAAAAAAACAATGTAAAACCAGTTTGCGGTAGACAAGTTATTGTTCTAGTAAATAATCAGCAAGAAATTATATAGAAGAACCTGCTAATAAAAAAAATAAACAGTGTCTCGAATACGTCTCTCTAAGCAACAAATCTTTAATCATTTTTTATAAAACGTATTTTTTTGAAAGATTTTGGATATTTTTCGAAATGCCTACGGTTTCGGCAAAGTTTAACAGAAGACATAGTATTCCTGTTTTGTATACGCGTGGCAGCCATTTCGAAGTTGGATTTGATGTGGTAAGTACTTATTATACAGAGTGTTAAGCAATTACAGGGCCATCCAACAAAGGCTGAACAGGACCATATTTGTGGATTGCCTCGTATTAAAAAAAATGTAAAATAGTCATATTTTCTTTTTTAAAATAATGTGTATTGTAACAATGGAGACACAATATAAAATTAACATTTTCTTAATAGGAAACCTTATTTATTCGTTCTTTTTTAAAAGCGTCTCATTTTTTTCGATACGTTTTAGAAAAAAAATCGTATTTATTTTTAGTAACAACAAAATTATTTAATTATGTTTCACTTTTGCCAATTTATAGTAAAAATAGTAATAAACTCTAGACTTAACCAATTTAAATCGCAAATTTCTCATAAATTTAACTAATTCTGTTGTTACTAAAACTGAATACGATTTTTTAAATTGAAACATATGAAAAAAATAAGATGCTTTGATGTGTTCCATTAAAAAAATGTTAATTGTATGTCTCTTTAATTTTAATTAAGATTACTTTCTTAAGCATTCTTCAGGATATTATGGAAAAAATACAGAAGATGGCTATTTTACATTTTTTTAATACAAGAAAGCTACAAATACGGTAATAAGTTATTAGGATCAATCAAAACAAGAATTTGCCATAAAAAAGGCTTTGAAACATACTTTACAAAGTGTTCACCAGTTAAAAGCTAATTCTAAAAATTTTAGTTTTATGTGAATTTAAAATCAAATACGACGATCCCTAAATATGCAGTTTTAATCGTTCGATTGACCGATGAACAACGTAGTTAAATCATGACTATAAAAAGTTAATCGACAAAATTTGGTATCGATCAATCAATAATTACCTGTTTTAAGAATTTGATCGAATATTATCAAATTGTTTCGGTGTTTACAGCAAGTCATTATTATATCAAGCAATTCCCAAGTATGCCACAATTTTTAGTCCTTAACACAAATATTATAGTTATAATTATGTTATCTAATTTAATAATGTGTTTAATTAAATAATAAAAATAGGTCACTTAGGATGTTGACGTAAGGAAATCCGCATATGATCCAATTAAAAATATCAGTATTATTCGCAAATACGAGATAATTATTTTTATTGATCAACAAACATTTTTTTGAGTTTGTTTTGAACGCCAAATTTTATCAAAGCTGAAATTAGTTATTAATAAAATACCTATGGCACATATATACGAGGGGCACTATTCATATTCTGAGCCAAATAATAAAACAGCAGCAATTGGCCATTAAAAATTTAAGAAAAAGTTAATCGACAAAATTTAGTATCGATTAATCAATACTTAGCTGTTTTAAGCATGTGATCAAATATTATCAAATTATTTCGGTTTTTTCAGCAGGCCAACAATATATCAAAATACCCCTGTATGCTGCACTTTTTAGGCTTTAACACAAATATATTTATAATTATTTATTTAATGTTTAATTTAATAATAAAAATGGGTCACTTAAAATTGATAATCCCTCTAAAATAATACGAGATAATTATTTTTATTGATCAACAAAAGTCTTTTTGACTTTTGATGTTAACTTCGTTTTGAACGCCAAATTTTATTAAAGCTGAAATTAGTTATAATTAAAAACTCCTATGGCACATATATACGAGGGGCACTATTCATATTTTGGGCCAAATAATAAAACAGCAGCAATTTGTCGTTGGAAATTACATGAAAAGTTAATCAACAAAATTTAGTATCGATTAATCAATAATTACCTGTTTTAATAATGTGCTCCAATATCATCAAATTGTTTCGGTTTTTACAGCAGGCCAATAATATATCAAAATACCCCTGTATGCTACACTTTTTAGGCTTCAACACAAATATATTTATAATAATGTTATCTAATTTATTAATATGTCTAATATAATAATAAAAATGGGTCACTTAAAATGTTGCCGTAAGGTAATCCGTCTATGATCCACTTAAAAATATCGGTATTATTCGCAAATACGAAATAATTATTTTTATTGATCAACAAACATTTTTTTGACTTTTGATGTTAACTTCGTTTTGAACGCAAAATTTTTTCAAAGCTGAAATTAGTTATTATTAAAAATTCCTATGGAAGATATACACGAGGGGCATTTTATATTTTGAGCCAGATAATAAAACAGGAGCAATTTGTAATTAAAAATTACTTTATTGATTTTCAAATTATTCTCCTTTATGCAGTGGTGGCTTTAGGATTTGTTCTTGCGGCGGGATAGTCAAATATTTAAATATCGTAAGTCTAGAAAAATATTTCAGATTTGTAATCAAAACGAAAAAACTTAGTTTTCATTTAATTTAAACGTTTTACTAATTTTTAAAGGTTTACATATTCATGAAATCAAGCCAAGTGGCTCTGGCAGCTGGACGGTACTAGGGTAAATAAAAAAGAAATATAATTATTAATATTTTTATAAGAATAATAAAAGAAACAAAATTTTATAACAATACAAAGATCTACCTGTCCACAGCAAAGTTCCTTTCCTTTATCTCACACAACTGGAACAAGTCCCTTGAGTTTCTTGGTAAATTCCAGATTGTTGCTTTTGACATATCCACAGCTTTTGATCAGGTCTGGCATAATGGGCTTCTTAACAAACTTCCTTCCTACGGTCTTCCACCTAAGCTTTGTTCTTGGCTCTTCAGTTTCCTTTCCAATCGACGTACGAGTATATCAGTGGCAGCAGCTTTAATAAATTATTGCTGGGGAGCACCAGGTCTCGGTACTGGCACCAAGTCGGTTTCTTCTTTACATCAACGATCTCCTCTCCTCCACAATCAATCATATTTATAGTTTGGTGACGACAGTACAGTCTTCACTAATATTAAAACTTCTCAAGCCACCCTTTAAGCCCGGTTTGGAAAACAAGCGCATGTAATGCAGATATCTCTTACAAGACTTTAAACTGGGCTTGGATTGGAGGGATCTTTAATGTCTCCAAAACACAATCATGTTGGCTGTCGCAAAAAACTCTTTCAATCTAGTTGGCGTTGCTTTTAAAAACAACCTTAACTGGCACAAACACATTACATCCGTAGCCTCAGCGGCTTCAAAAAGCTTGGATTCTTCCTTTCCCCAAGTAATGTCTCTACCCCTAATCTGTTTACTCTGTATGTGTCCCAAATCAGACCCTCTTTAGAATATTGTTCTCATCTCTGGGGAATGGCGTCTTCTACAACTCCTAGCATTCTTGATTCTATTAAAAAAAAGTTTATCCTATTAATGATTCCACACTTACGTTCTTTTATAGGTCCTTTCGCAGCTTTTACCCGATCAGTTGGCCAGTATAATTCGCCCTCTGGCAGCGTTCAACAGAGCAACACGTAGTGCATCCTTTTACAGCCCAACTTGAGAGTCCCCGAACTTCCCACTTTGTTCGTTCCTTTACAACTATGGAACCTGCTACCCACAGACTTCCCCTTCTGCTTTAAATCTCCAAATATTTATAATATAATATAATAATATTTAAGTCCCATGTCAATGTCTTACCACACTTAAGCTACCCACGGTATGTTAGTACTCAGGCCTTCAGCCTTTGTGGACTGTCTCAAGACAAAAAGAACAGTTTTTCCGAAAAAAAAAACGGGCGACTTTTTGTTTCGAAGTGCTTTGAGCGCAAACATCTGTCGGATTTCGTTTATCTTGAAACATACACACAACCGATAGCTATTTAGTTTTCGGCTAATACGCATATAATCATGATTCGTCACTCAATACAGACTTATACACGCCTTTTGAAGAACCACATTGTATTTTTTAACTATTTGTTTGCTTCCGGCTAAATGATCATGTAATATTTTACATATACTGCTGGCACCAATGCCCAAAGCTACCTCAATCTTACAGTATGCCACATGATAATCTAGCATTATTAGTTTTTGCACAGCATAAATGTTTTCTGACACATGAACTGATCTGTCTGGCATGGCATTTGTCAGTGAGCGAACGGCGACCATGATTAAATTCGTTATATCATCATTTTACAGTGGCAAAAGATCGAAATTCATCGCCTAAAGTGGAAGTAAGTCGATTAATGTCTTCTATCTTGATAATCTACGTCAAATGTCATAATAAATCTTTGCCCGAAAATTTTTACAAGTTAATAAGATACATTTTTTTCACCCAGACACAATTTTTAAGTGATTTCAAACAAAATATAAGTAGAGCCTTTCGTGTTCTCTTAGTATATAAATTATGGGTAAATGAAGACTTGACCATTTTTTTATAAATAATTTTTAAAATCGACTCTACGCCAAAACCAAAACCTCTACATTTCCGTCAATAATAATTAATCATTATATGCAATTACATAAATTACCTTTTTTAACCGCAGAATGATTTATTCCAATGTTATTATTTACTTACATATATACGTATGTACGTCTCCTATTAATATTTAAGATTGCCACCATAAAAAAAACAACACTTGAAAACCAACTGCAAATATTTTTCTACCACTTCTCTCTTATGCGAAAAGCACTGAAACACGTTTTTTCCACGTTGCAGAGAAAAAGATACCTTCTCTCAATTTCTGAAAAATTAGCAGAGATATTTTTTATTAACACAGTTTAACTGCTTCCTGATCCACTTTGCTCACTAGATTTGACCCTATCTGACTTTTGTTTTTGGCGCTTTTCTGTCGCCCTTACGTAATAAAAATACACAATAAACGGATATTTTGAGATTTTAACGAATAGGTCATGCTACCATCGTTAGGAAAAGTGTATAGTATTTTTCAAGATATAAGAAAATGACTAAAAGTCTGGATTGCTTCTGAGTGCAGTAAAAAACGTCGAAATTGGCATTTTATAGTACTATTAGGGTAGGTTGACCTAATTATCAGACCCGACCGTACAGGGTCGTATTTCTACCTGACTAAATAGAATAATATATACGTATTCATGATGTCCTATTTGCCCCACGTTATATCTAAACGTATAGAGTAAAGTGCGGACCTGAACTATTCTCACCTCTGTTGGCATGGACATAAAGGATCACTTTCAAGGATTTTTATTGCAGTCGGACATAATCGATTTGTCTAGTCATTTTCTTATATCTTGAAAAATACTATACACAGCCTAACAACAGACTTCAATTCAATTTAGTTTCAAATAATATTTTCTGTAGCATTTACCCTCGTATGTACGGGGTAGTGATGTTTCTAGGTCATCATATGTAGGGCAGAAAACCTTTGAATAAATTAACAATAGAACGCTAAATATAAGTATTCGTTAGGTAAAAATCAATAACAAATATATAACTGTTTTAAAACAACCATGAATACCTATAAACTGCGCCCAAGATACACATGAAAAGTTCTTCATAACAGTGTAAATCTTTACAGAGTTAAATATATCGCAGACCCTCTTCAAAAGTGACAAATCCAAATAAGTTTTATTTATTTATAGAATTGAGTCTTAAAAAACATATTTTAATGGGAAATAAACGTCACAAGTAAATTTCCTTAACTAACCCCTAGAAGTATGTAAATTCTAACGAACTGCTACGAACTGAATTATGCCGAAAACAACAAAATTGTGTTTTTTTAAAGAAACATAACTCTAGGGAAATATATTTAAAAAAAAATTTTTCCTTAAACTTTAAAATAAAACCATATTAGGGTTACTTTACCAATTTATATGCAGACAAAAGCTCAATTAAAAATTTGGTTAGAAAAACTATTAAACTACAAAGTATAGTTTCCTTTGACTCTACTGTAAAATTACATGGTATCAGACTAGTATGTTGTAAATGGAAATATAAGAATTTCGAACGTGTCTCGGAACTATTGGAAATATCGAAAAAAATAAAAATGCGTTTTAACCATCAAATCAAAGATTTTTATATATTGGTTATACTTTTGCGCAGTACAAATTTTACACTAGAAAAATAATTTTCGAAAAAGTACGTAGATTATTACGATTACGAATAATAAAATATCGATCTCGGGGATTCACTGATTATTGCTTGTTTGCTATTACTTGCTTTAGAAGAAGTTTAATTGCACTCCCATGAAGATGGCATTGATGCTGAATACAATATTCAAGGTTTGATGAATTTGCTATCGGATAAAGGGGAAAAAGTTACTAGCTAAAAAAATCGGTAAGTTTACGGTTCTATCAATCGTCTCGTTTATTGTTACCTTAGTAGCAAGGAAGTTTAAAGGTGTATGGAAGGCCAATGCTATATTACAAAATTGTCCAGGCGTGCAGGGCAGCGGGAATAGGGGAATCGGCCACGCGGATTTTGCGCAATGAATCGTAGGGCAGGTTTGGACTTCCATAATTCTTTGTTATCATATATAAAGTTAACATCATCAAATGTCAAATTCAGACTAACTATACGTTAACTGTTTTTTTTTTAATTTTTTGCACAACATTGTTGGTTTATAAACGAAACTATTATAGAATATTTACAATTATTGTGTAATATTAGATTTTATATCATCTGATTTAACATGGAAAGAACTGAGGGCGTCACGTCACAGCCTTCTATTTAAATGGTTAATAGTTTTGGGAGTTTTGTATTTTTGCCAAAAATCACTTACTTTAGATTTGTAATCAGCGCCTCTGTATGAAAAAAGTCATCAAAATCGGCAAGGGTCAAGAAAAGTAAAAACTTACCATATTTCAAACTGGTTGTTTGTGTAATGTATTTTATAAATGTATAATTTTTATAAAAGTACAATAAAATAGTGTTACCTTATGCAGATAACATTAACATATTTAAAAAGAAGTATAGAATTTTTTACATAAGATTTTTTTATATCGTCAGACAGTCCACTAAAGGCTAAAGCTTCAATACTAACTTACCGTTAAGTGTAGTAAAGGGGCATTATCTACACCAGACATAAATATTTGGAGAAGGGAAAACTTCTGCGGCTAGCAGATTAAAGTCTAGACACTCTATGGATGATGGAACAAAGAAAGTGGGAAGTTCGGGGCCTTTTAAGTTGGAATGTAAAAGGATGCATAAAAGTGACACTATGTGTTGCTCTGTTGGAAGCTGTCAGAGGAATTATACTTGTCAACTCCTTGAAGCAGAAGCCGTGAAAATTCCTACAAAAATAAAATACATCCCCTCCAGCATGTAGGTGGGAAAGAAAAGGAAGCTTTTCTGTAAGCGTGAGATCATTAATAAGACGAACAGATCTTTTTTAAATGGAACCAAGAATGATAAGAGTTGTAGGAAATATAGTATTGTAGAGAGAGTATACAGATTAGACGGATAGAAATCAGTAGCGGCTCGTGGGTTAAAAAGTAAGGGGTTGCAATTTTAATGGTTGTTAAAAAATAAATAAATATCCACAATAAACTTAATTTAATAAATTAGACAAAAAAACTGTTAATAAAATCATACAAGTAGCACATATGTTAATTTTAACCAAAATAACAAATTATACTTCAATAAATCATAAATCATCTGCAAAAAATAAAGGTTTCACAACTGCAAACGCATCGCTAACTAAATTCAGCACCCAATGCCAAGATAGGCAACTCCATATACTTACGTACTCGTAATGAACCAACTGGGTTTGCATTTTGATTGCAACCATCGCATGGGCATCGTTCAGGATGCTACGCGAGGCAGGCCAAGGTATAAATTTGAAAGAGTGCTCGATTTTTTATTTTGCAGATATGGTTATGTTTGGACTACCCGTTTGCCCTTTTGCCCAGAAGGCAGATTTATTTTAATTAATTTTTGTTAAATATTCAACTTTAAAACTATTTTGGATATGTACTTACTATTCTGTTAATGTATAATATTTTTTAAAAAATTAAGACTTTATATTATTTATAAACGAAACAAACAGGCAAACAGATTACGTCAAAATACCGAATTACATTTAAATTGTTATATGGGCTTAAATGGGATCGAGCACTCCTTTTAGGTTTATCACCCTTGAATCGGTCGAGATTAAGTTAATGAATTTTAGCGAAAGCAGTCAAGTTTTTAATAATTTGGCTGTTTTCGAGATAACATTAATAAAAAATAAATAGGTACAGATGTTCGAATAATTTTTAAAAAATCTGAACTATTTATTGTTATATATATTTTTAAAATTTTATTTAAACCTTTTTTGGGGGTTGCGCAAACCTGCAAACCTAAGGAGGAGCCGCCACTGATAGAAATACTTACTGGCTTGAAAGAGGAATTCGAGCTTTTTTAAAGCAGCTGAGGCTATGGATGTAATGTGTTTGTGTCAGATAAGGTTGTTCTCAAAAGTAACGCCAAAATGATTAAATAATTTCTTTTCGCGACACCGAACATGACTGTTTCTTGGAGTATTAAACTGGACAAGATTTTTGAAGTCCCAATTCAAGATTAGTTTATGGTTTTGTGAAAGTGATTTTGAATTGTTTTCCTAATTAGGGGTATTTCGGGTATGTTACCCTTGGATTTGCAAGACAAAACCATACAACTTTCAGGATTTTGTTATGATATTTTAAGTAACAAACAATAAACCCAAAATTCTGATTACAATTAAATAAACCAATAATCACTAAAATATGAAGGTTTTTATCAATTCAAAAAACTCTGCAACAAAAAAAAATAAAATCACACAAGGCAAAACAATCGAAATTAATACGGCGCAAACGACAACAAAATATTTAATTCACAACGGCTCTGTCAAAAGGTAATGTGTTGCCTACCTACAAACTGTGTGTCGGTAGGCATCACATTACAATATTTTGGGGAATTTTGTTACTGCGCAGAATCGTCGTGGCCGCTCATGACAGTTATTTTCATAGTGGGCTGGACATTTTTTGATCGAATGGGCCATAGTATTGGGCTTCCATAAACCTTCAAACTTCCTTGCTTAGTAGCGACTTATTTTATATTGTTGATTAACTATAATTTTGCTTTTAACTTTGTTTCATTCGCGCATTTGTCTTACTAGATACCATTCGTACTTAGATTTTAAGCCAGATATTTTTTGCATGGTTTTAAATACTTCGGCAATTTAACTCGTTTCTTAAAATCACTCGAGCTACGCCCTCGTGAATGTCCGGCCAAATCTGACCATTTATGGTATAACATATCATAAATTTTCATTAAATATTTAGTTTTTTTGAGTTTTGTTGTTTTTATTTCTTATTTCCAATATTGCAATATATCTCCAAAGTTTCCTGATATATTTCCGGAAATTTTCCATCACTATATCAGACTCATAATACAACTAGTTTTTGTTATAACGAAAAACAGCTATGACCCCATTCCTAATTTTGATTTAAAAAATATGCTAAAATCCTTTTTTCTTTGGATGAATTTTTCACAGATTTGCCAACACACCATCTCAAAAACTGGTTGTATATTTTCTCATATTTTAATCGCGATTTCTCCGGACAATAATGATTACCTGGCACGTACTGCAGCAACTTCTACGTCTAAAGGGAGACTTTCGGAATTGATTATCGTAATTTTTAAATAGATTTTTCTGTGCGAAAAGTACTCACGTTTACTTGGCAGGATGAACTGACATTTAGGAAAAAACAAACGCCTACCTAATAACCATGGTCTGGAGCACGTAACAAATTCCCAAAGAATTAAAAAAAAATCAGAGAAATGTTACAGTTAAAAGTGTTACAGGCTAATACACGAAAATTAAAACAGTATTTTCTATTTTTTTAATTGTAGATAAAACGTTGTACATCACACCTGCGTGGAAACATGACTACAACACTCGTGTAATTAGAACCACTCGGCGCCATTCTAAAGTTTTACACTGGTTGTTGTAATCATGCTCATAAACGCACTGTAGTTTGCCCCCCCCTCAGACATACACACGCCGATTTAACATAAGTGTTTTTGGTAAGATCTAAATATAAGCGGTGTCACACACTAACCTATGTTACCAAAATTGCCATAAACCTTTGTCACGTAAACCTACCTACCTAAAAGAACAAGAAAAGAGAGTTTCACCTTATACAATTCCTAAATTATTTACTAAAGATCTGGATTTCCTTTTTCAATTTGTGAAAACTCATTTTTGTAACACTGCTGAAAAGTAGATAATAATGTCCCAAAAAAGAGATTTGTTATTGTTCATAGGTCAAACTTTCTTAACTCAAAAAGAAAATAATATAAATTCCTTGAAAATATTTTTACCACCTCCTGTGCAATGGATGTCAACGAATTTAATATTTAAAAAATCACAATGCAAACAGTATATTATAGATATTAAAATAAATTATTTAATTTTGATTTAAAGCAACAAACGAATAAGGTTTTATATTTTATTTACATATTAAAAAAACACATATCTTAAATCCTGGGATGGTGTTCCATTGGTTAAGCATTAAGCAGTAATAAAAAAACATGTATTTTAAAACTTCTGTATTGTTAAAACCCCCAAAATATAAAGCTTGCAAATTAAGTGTGTCACGTTCAGAGCTGTCGGTAATTTAATTAAAATAATTGAAAAATCGTATTCAATTACTTCTCAGTAATTGGATTACTTTAATTAAATTACTTTCCGGAAAAAGTAATTATATTTGGATTGTTAATTAATAGAATAATGTAATCGTAATTGGTAATTGATTTTTCCGAGTCCCAAGTAATTCAATTATTTAGAAAATAATTGAATTGCTGATAAAGTAATTGAATTACGTATAAAGTAAATTAATTACTTATAAATTAATTCAATTACCTAATAAATAATTAAATTACTACGAAAAATTCAATTACCTTTCATTATGGAAAAATTGCCGGAATTTGGGCTAGCCAGAAAGAGCATCTTGAAACACGGCGAACGCCGCCTCCGTGCCGATTTAGTATTTTCGATTGATGCTTACCGCCACCAGTTTTATGTTTGTTTTCTTTTATTATCCAAACAAAGATAGTTGTTTTTTTATTATTACAGGTACTGGTTACTGGTGTGGAAGTTATTCAAATATTTCTAGAGTAATTTAGTTTCTAAATGTAATTGAGAGAATGAAGAGTAATTGAATATATAATTGGAATTTAATGACATAACGGTAGTTCAATTACATTACGGTAATTTAATTACCAAAAGAGAATTAAATTAAATGTAGTAATTTAAATAGAGTAATTGCTAAAATTTTGAATTACTTTTAGTTTTAATTGAAGATTGAATTATTTTTAACCAATATGCTAATAATTTACTACTACTTAGAAGAGTAATTGGTAATTGTAATTAAATTACTTTTTAAAAGTAATTGAGACAGATCGGGCCACGTTATTTTCCTTTAAGGTTACATTTGGCATTGGAGTATTTCCGCACTCAACTAACGCTTCTGTCCTGTCTAAAGAAGTTATGTGGTCAGTGCGTTGTTGCCAATTTCAAATAAGTGTTGGCAAATATCTATATCGAAAAAATAATTGTACTGTTTGATTTTTATTTTTTTTAACAATTCTAATGTTATTTACATTAGAACTGTCGCAATTCTTATACACCTTTGCTTACTTCCTAACCTAGCTGCATTTTTGAAAACGTGTAATGTAATAAGTGCCTTGTTGCCAGATATCCACGTAACAACACAATGTAATTATAGGTTTGGTTAATGGTGATGTTTGTTGTCGGAAAGTTTTAATTTAAATATCAGGATCTGTAAATTGCTTTTTAATTTGATAATTATTAAAAAAATGGTTCCCGTTCCTCGTTACAATAATATATAGAAAAAATATAAAACATCTTTTTAATGTCATTTTTCATATAAAATTTTAGACCTTGCATAGCAATTATGTTTTAATTAGGCCGTCTATAAAATGTGGTAATTAATAGAATAGTAAAAATTAAAATTAAGGAAGTTAAGTACCAGTAAATATTTGTATAAGTAGTCTTCTTCTTATCAGAAAACAAACTTCATTCATCAAGGTTTATTTGTGATTTATATTTCATGATTTTTTATGGATATTTATTTATCATTCTGTTAAGGGCATTATCTCGGTCATTATATTAATAATCGAGATAGTTAAATTCAAATAAAAAAGAATTATAACGAATGTCATTTTTTGAATATTCGCGAATGCGAATGCGAATATTTGCTACCGACATTCGCCAATGAGAATGCGAATATTCAGTTTTTGTTCAAATTTGGCACTAAAAACTGATAAAAATTTCATAGAATTTGTTTTTGTTTTTTTCCATTGCATTATATATTTTCTGTCTAATAAAAATTTAATTGTTAAGCTTTATTGCCGAAAGTAAAGTAAATAAATAAATAATACCAAATGATAAAGTGAAGATTGATAATGTGATTACGAGGACAAGTTACTCTTTCTATATATATATATATATATATATATATATATATATATATATATATATATATATATATATATATATATATATATATATATATATATATATATATATATATATATATATATATATTATATCAGCGTGTGCGTGTCCAAGATAAGAAGGGCCAGTATGGGGATCTCCATAACGGTAAGAGATTTGGCAAAGTTGCGTATTGGGAAGCTCAATAATACACCGTTAAAAAATTGAAGTTATCTTTTGTAGTTTTGGAAAGATGGCGAAAAAACTGGAATTTGCCATTTTCCTTTTTATTTTTTTACTAGTTTATTTTTAAAGTTAGAAAAATTCTTAAAATACATTCCCATTGGAACTTTTTGCGCTTTATGTATTGGTATAGTCAAATTTTTTTACGACGTTTCGTTTTCGTTAAACCATCACCAACTTTGTTTCTTTAAATAAGGACCTTGGTTTTTTATTAAATTTTTTTGAACCCCTTATTATCCCAATTAAAAAAATGTATAACATTAAATATTTATTTAGCAAATATGGAATGCCCCTATAAGAAATGATGTGCTTTCCTTGTCCAACTCATTGTCTCTTATGGAAAATATGTTTATTTAACAGAAAAATATCAAGTGTTATACAACATTCTGATTGGGATTAAAACTGCTTCAAAAAAATGAAATAAACAATGGAGGGCCGTATTTAAAAAATAAAGTTGATGATGGATTAGCGAAAAAGAAACGTCGTAAAAAATGTTTGACTTCGCCAATGGATAAAGCGCAAAAAGTTTCAGTAAGAATGTATTTTTAGATTTTTTTAATTTATAAAATAAACTCGTAAAAGAATAAAAATGAAAATCGGAAATTTTAGTTTTTTGGCCATATTTCTAAAAGTACGAAATAGAACTTTAATTTTGCAACGGTATATTATTGAGCTCCCTAATACACAACTTTGCCAAATTTAAACTACTCACCTATCTCTTACCGTTTCGGAGACCCCCATATATACCTATATATCTCGGTTTTTTTAATTTTTACAAGAAATAGAAAATTTACAACTTGACGAGAAAAAATCCACCCTATTTTTAAGCTTAAATAAAATGACATTTTAATTAATCTTTTTTCATTTTGTTTATTTTCACGGGGCATTTATAATAAAAATAGATTAATTCTAAAAAATCAAAATTTAAATGACTTTTTGGCCCAGTTACAGGGAAAAACGTTTTTTACAAACCTTTAACTATTGACTAAAAATTAAGTACCCTTTATTCATGTCACTAATCCTAACCGTTTTCGAAGAAAAGAAAAAAATTTAAGAGAAATCAGTGACGTACCATCAATATCTGCCAAAATAGGCAGGTCAAATTCCGTACGAACGCCACTGGTGAAAATAAAAAAAATGTAGTACACTATAAAATGCCTCTTGATACAGAGTACAAGTATGCCAAATTTTATTAAAATATCTAAAGTGGTATTACTCATATTAATAATAAATGATTTATTTTTGAAAATTTTACCACCCTGTATCTCAACGTTCATATGAAGCTTTCTTCTTAAAATGGATCCAAAAATTGCCCCCTTAAATATTGACATTTAATTAAAAAACACCCTGTATAAAGTAAGCGCTCGGGATAATTTGGCCCCATTTTACTGCCCTCGGTATCCACCTAACTGTCAGCCCTTTTGGATTTGGACACCTTTGGGGTTCAACTTTAAGTGGCCAAAATGACTGACATATTATCGATGACGATTTTTTCCCAAAAATTTTGCACTTTCACCCCTTATTGCTACCCTCTATATCCAATAGGTTGTCAGCCTGCGCGAGAACATAATTAACAATAATAAATGAACATGTTTTAAGAAAGAAACTCCATATTACTGATGACAATGATTTTTCGGCTCTAGCTCTCCGTCTATAAGTAGGGACAACTTTAATGTCTATGGATCCTTGTGTGTTGTTTTTGTTTAAGTTTACTTAAACAGGCTTAATCTGCTGTACCAAAAACCATTAGATATTATATAACTGAATTTATAAACAATTTATATTATTTAGAAAAAATAAACATACTTCAGTTGTTATGTTAATAATTGAAATATTATGATAATGAGTCTAGACATGAAAATGTTATACGTTTTTATCATGTGAGTTATAATTAATCAATAAAAAAATATATTTACATTTATTTAAATTTATCTGGTTTTTTTAAAAATAAAATATTTTGCGTTGTTTAAAAAAGGATGTTCTGGATGGTTTCTATATCAGGTACAGGGTCATATTTGTGACTTTCCTTATAGCCAAGATCCGAATTAGGAACGACCTTCACCAGGGCTGGATTTAACTTTTTAGGCTAATATAGTTTTGCCGCCCTAATATGTGAATATTTTTTGGATATCAGAACGAAAAATTTAGCATTAAAAGAATGTAAACTCTATAGTAATTCTTATAAAATTTAATAAACAAATTTATCAAAAGTAAATCATACAGAAAATTAAATAACAATTCTTTAAAACAGACAAATTTCATAATATTAAAACAAAATATAAATTAAAATTGTAAAACAAATAAGTCTTTTTTTGAACTATGTATTACAGTAGATCGCGCAAACGTAACTAAAAATGTTTTTCGAACCTTTTTATCGAAATGTTCATTATTATGGAGATTTGCCATTTGATTTTTTATTTCGAAATTTGCGGTTTAGCACTCATACCTTTTTATGCCTCTTCCCAAAATTAAAGATTTCTCATTTTAAGAGTAAAGCCCCCCCCCCCCCCCCCCCTAGCACCGCCCATATGTAATATTTTTGATATAGCAATTTCTAAAAATTAAATTTAGTAATTTTATAAAATTTAATAAACAAATTTATCAAAAGTAAATCATACAGAAAATTAAATAAAATTCTTTAAAACGACAAATTTCATAATATTAAAACAAAATATAAATTAAATTTAAAACAAATAAGCTTTTTGGACTATGTATTATATTATAGGCAACACCCTATACTAACATTTTTCTTTGAACCTTTTTTTCTGCAAAATCATTAATTTTACCATTAATATTTACGATTACATTGTTTTTAAATTAATCGTAAATTTGCCGCCCTAGGCTTTAGTCTACTCAGCCTTTGCGTAAATCCACCCCTGACCTTCATCATCTGCCAACCGGATAAAAATTATTTTTTATTATTTAAAGAAAGTGAACAAATGTATTAGCAATGGGTTACCTAAAAAATTATGGTCAAGGCTATGATTATTTAAAAAAAAAAAAAATTTCTGATACTCGTAATTTTTGTATTCTGTATGACAGTACTAATATACCACTATTTTTTTTTCAATTTCCTAAATAAGGCCTTTGGAAATTTTTGAAATTTAAGATTAAAGATATTATTTAATTTTTTATTTATAAAATAGAAGAAAAAACATTTTATTGGTATATCCGTACTGTCGTGTAGTATAAAAAATAGGAATTGACATTATACAGGGAGTATTAAAGTTTTTTCGATTTTTTTTAAATTAATCCCTTGGCGGCTCCCTTATAAGAGCACATGAGCACGTGCCCCCATACCAAAAACTTAGTCTTAGTCCGTGAGGCCACCGCAAAAAGCAAGCCAATAAGAGATACGCATAAAACATGTTTTTTTATATTACTAAGAACTATAGTCAATTCAAAGCCGCACTGCTGCCGCTCAGCGGGTTCAAATTGCATTTTTTGTACCTAATAAAGAAAATCGTTTTTTCAATATAACGAAAACTATTGATTTTAGAAAAAAAGGTATATAATCAAAATTAATGGTCTTTTAAAACTACGTCATTTTTTATACAATTTTTTTGTAACTTTTAGTTTTTGAGATATTAACGATTTAAATTTAAAATAAAAACGCAAATATCTCAAAACTTAAAGAGTTACAAAAAACGTGTTGAACAAAAAATATACTTTTTAATAAGCTTTATGAAAAAGGTTATATACACATTTTTAATAAAATAAGTAATAAAGTGATTTTGGCCATTAAAAATTTCGCTAATAATATTTTTTTGGCACAAGTCAGTATAACAACTCCGATCCATCTAAAAACTGTTTTAAAATGTTCAATTCATTGAATGATACAAACTAATACATGGGGGATAACGTGGTGGCACGATTATTTTATTTAATTCTTTTTTGGTCCAATAACTGTACCCATTCCGGTCCACTTGAAACTTTAACTAAATCAAAATTTAAACTATTTTATTATGGATTTAAATAAGAATATTAAATATTTATAAAGACAGTTACTCGTTCACAATGATCTTGAGAAAATTTTAATCATATTTGTAACAACACAAAAAATATAATTTATTAATTTTTTTTTCAGTTGAATTAATGTTTAAACTTTATTTTGATTATATTTTAAAAAAGTAAATCAATATGTAGATACAATTATTTAAATAAGGTTTTAAGCCTAGAAAAAGTGAATAGCTTAATAAGAGAAATGTTTTAAAAGTTTAACGCTAAAAAACTTTATAAAAAAAATTTTGATGTTAAAAATATGATTAAAACTTTCTCAAGATCATTTTGAACGAGTAACTGTCTTTATAAATTATTAATATTAATATTTAAATCGATAAAAAATATTTAAATACACGTAGTAGCATAGAAGATCGAGAAATGTTAAGCGTCCTGTCAGGTATCTAACACCCAGATAGAGGAGGCACTTATTTTTTTTAATAAAATAAAGTTTAAATTTTCTTTTAGTTAAAGTTTCAAGTGGATCGGAATGGTACAGTTATTGGACCAAAAAAATTAAATAAAATATTCGTGCCACCACGTTACCCCCATTGCCTCAAGGCACATGTGTATTACTTTGTTTCATTTAATGAATAGAACATTTTGAATCAATTTTTGGATGGATCGGAGTTGGTGTACTTACTTGTAATAAAAAAATATTGTTTTTAGGTAAATTTTTCATAGCCAAAATCATTTTTTTGCTGCTCCTTTATTACTCATTTTATTAAAACACTTTTTTCATAGAGCTTATTAAAAAGTATATTTTTTGTTTAATACATTTTTTTGCAACTTTTTTACTTTTTGAGATATTTGCGTTTTTATTTTAAATTTAAATCGTTAATATCTCAAAAACTAATAGGGCGACAAAGATATATTAAAAAATGACGTAGTTTTATTAGACCATTAATATATATACCTTTTTTTTCTTAAATCAATAGTTTTCAAGTTATATTGAAAAACCGATTTTTCACGATTTTTTTTAAGTAAAAAAATGCAATTTAGAAATTAATTTTAGCTTTTTATCAACTTTTAAAGACCTTTAAGGTGTATCAAATTTCAAATGAACTTTATCTAAAGACATTTTACTTTTTTAGGGCAGAAGTTTTTCTGGAATTATCCAGAACTTCCTGGAAGTGGCAGAATCCCTTCCTGAATTCCTTGAGGCATATAACACTCCTGAAGGTAGAAAGGGTTACGAAGATACGCTGAGTTGCTTAAAAGCGAATTTTCCGCAGTACATAAGAGAGCTAGAAGGAACAGCTGAGGGAGCTAATGTACCTTTCCACAAGGTAAAAATTATCGAATGTAAAATCAAAAGATTTATTTCAATAATAAATTATACTGTTACTATTTTAAGAGCTCCCTGTACTATCAGAAGTTTCAATCTGAAAATAATAATTTAAATAAAAAGTATATTTATCTCAATGAGAAAATTAAGTTAAATTATTAATTTTTATATTTTTATTTATAAGTTTTTGATACTTTGTCGTTAGTAATCCGTATTTACATGGTTACCTTTCTAAAACTTACTATATAAGTGTGATAGTTTACCTGTAAACTCTTTACATTTATAACACAAAAACTAAATTCCTTTTTGTGAAGTCCTAAAAAGAATTCGTTTGTAAATTTTGTTAAAAAGAGCCTTGATATTTTTAATGCAAATTAGAAAATATAGTTTCCATTTTCAAGTGTCTTTAAACTTCTATTTTTCAGCTTTTCCTGCTTCACATGGACAATATTATTTTGGAAGCCGCTCAGAAAAAGATTATAGATGCACCTACAGGGTGTTCCACAATTTGTATTAATCAAAATGGGCATGTAAGTATGCAGAGGAGTAGAAACAGAGTACTAAGTATTAACAAGTTCACTATAACTGCTTTACAAAAGATCTAAGCTCTTTTAGTAATGCACAAACATGTCCAAAAATCCCAAAAACCTTGTCAGAAACAATACTATTATAAACTTGCAAAAGCAGGACGTTTATGTGGAATTATTGTTCAACCAAAATTTCAAGCAACAAAAAATTTGAAGTGCTCTGCCTCTTCCTAGCCCACGGCAGCCAACTCTGTGTCTCCAATAAAGTAAACTTTAAAAACTTTTAATCTTCGCTTTCAAAATATCAAACAGTTCTTATAAAACTTTTTAATTTACAATTTTCCTCTCGGAGTGTCGTTGGAAATGTCGTCAGTCGTATCGTGGTCTGACGACTTTTTCAACAATACTCCAAGATTAGACGATTAGACCACTACTTGTGTGCACGTTTATCTATTTGACTCAGCTCCTATTGAAGAACCTCTAACAGTCGAATTTAGATAGAAGGATAGAGACGTTCTTTAAAAATCAAGACTGTCCAAGCAGAACATCAGCAAATTTGCACTTAAAATCTACCCGCCAATAAAGAAAATGCTACTGTGATCATGGATATGACAAAAAATTGAAGAAATATTAAGTAAAAGAAACAACACCACTCTTTCCAAAAACCCAACCACAACTACTAAGGAGAGAATTTACAGAACATAAAAAAGGCTTAAGCATTATCTACCAGACAAGATACGAACAACGTTGACACTACACCATAGTAAACCACCACAGCTGTATGCTGTATGGACTTCCTAAAATTCACAAGCAGAATATGCCCTTATACCAAATACTAGCTCTTGAGGATCCCCTGTGTACGAACTGGCTAAATTTCTATTTCCAATTCTCAAATCCCTGCAAGGACTAACTGCGTTTTTCGTTAAAAATTCGCAACACAAAATAATAGGTACAAAAGAACTACAAGCGGAAGATTTACTTGTAAGCTTTAACGTAGAAAGTTTTTATACCATCAATCCAGTAAAAGAAGCGACATTATTAGAGTCAAGCTGGAAGAATATGACAATCTAGCAGAACAAACAATATATCCAATAAAAGCCATTATGGACCTTCTCGAGTGCTGCCCTGGTAATTCATATTTCAAAGAAAAAAAAACAGATTCTTTAGACAGGATGATGGACTTCCCATGGACTCTTCTCTCTTACCGATCATAGCCAACATTTATCTGGAATGGTTCCAGGACCAAGCAATAGAAAAAGCAAAAAGGAAACCAAATATTTTGTTAAGTTATGTGGATAGCATATTTATTATATGGCATGAAAGCGATCAAGAACTTGAAAAATACCTGTCAAAAATCAATAACCTTAGACCTTCGATTAAGTTTACGATGAAAGAAGAAAGAAACAACAGTTTGCCGTTCCTAGATGTTAGGGTTCAGAAGAATGATCGCATCCACACCTCACCATTCCGAAAACAAACTTACACAGGACAATATCAACTTCTCATCAAATTACTCAAACAAAACAAAATACGGCATCGTAAGAACCCTTGTGCAGAGAGTTCCGACAATTTGTAACAACACCATACTTTGGACCAAAACCTGCCCTTGGAGTGACCAAAACCACAGCACTAGGGCAAACCAGGGAATGGATCCAAAACAAACATGAGGAATACTGAGGAAACCTCAGTAGAATTAGACATGGAACAAGCTTTATAAGAGGCCCATCCAAAAGAACGAAGGAAGAACTACTCAGACAAAGTAGGAAAAGACTTCGCATAACAGTAGGGTTGCTAACAGGGCATGATAACCTAAGAGGACACCTACACAATATAGGCTCATACAGTGGGGACCCAAGTTGCAAAATGTGCGACGAAGGGGAAGTAACAGCCTCCCATATCCTGTGCGAATGTGAAGCATTGAATCACAAAAGACATGCAATTTGGGCAACCTAAAATGAGCCCACAGGAATATATCAACCAACCAGTCTCGGGGTTTTACAGACTTGTAGAAAGAACAAGACTAATGGGAGAATTGTTATATAAAAGATAATGGGAGATTAGGCACAAAAAGCCCATGAGGCTGCGCTGCCTCCGGTAGTGAATCAAGACGGCTCCCAGAAAAGACCTTAAAAATTCCGCATGTTTTTTTAGCTTCCCTGGACATTTTAAATTTTGCACTTAACGTGGTTTGATACGAAAGCCCCAATATTTGAACTTCAAAAACTGATGTTTTTACCGAATTTTAAAACTTACTTCTATTTATATTTTGGAAAAAGTATTCTTAATATACAAGAAATATTGTTTTAATAATACTAAGAATACTTTGCACAACACTACACAAAATTTTCAACTTTATCTTCCAAATCCATGTTCTACTTCAGTAATTTCTTTTTTTAAATTTATAACTCAAAAAAATGTTTAATCATTACCTGTCAGTATTAAAAATGTAGGTAGTTCTCATAAATTCAAATTGTTCGTTAAAAACTTATTGTTAGAAAAGGGTTATTATGTATTGTTTGAATACTTTGATGATTTTGATTTAGAATATATTTATTGCATAGAACCATTATATTGTCTTTTTTCTCATAATATCATATAATTATATGATGTAGGAATAATGATAAATTATAATTTATTATTATTCTTTGTTATTATCATAGTTTTATTTTATTCTACTTTTTCGAAGAGATGTATAATCTTATATGATAATAAAGGAATATTATTATGCTTGTATATGGGTCTGAGGGCAAAAGCAACGTTGACGACGAGCCCGGGGATATTTTTATGTTTATTTAATTACTGATAATGCGCTGTTTAGTAATCGGAAAAATTTTTGGAATCGTCCCCTTGATTTGACTTTGCCGTGCCTTTATGATTACTGAGTATTTGTAAGTTAAAAAACATGTTTCTGGAGCTCCTTTTCTCATATCAAACTAAAAAAAACAATAAATCAAGAATGTCCATATGGACTGGATTTACAATCCTTTTTTTACATTTTTTGCTAGATAGTACATATTTTTTGCAGAAACCATACAAAACCCAACGTGATTGGATTAAGATAAAGAGATTATTGTGTAGGCAAGTGAAAACGCATCAAGGTTGACTTCCTTTTGCAAATTCCATCGGGTAAATTAAATTAAAATAGTGGGTAGGTAATCAGATAATTTAAAAAAGCTCTTGTTACATAAGACGAGGCAAATTATAATTAAATCACAGGGTGAAAAGGATTATTATTCGATAAAAAGTGATCTACTTTGCTATCTAGAAGCAAGGCACGCCCATCTCATCCGGTTTTGATCGCCCATCTCGGCCCAAAAACTATTTAATTAATTTATTAAATTATGTTATGAATCCTAGTCTTTTTTAATATTATGAGGAAGTTTATAAATTTTAACCCAAAATAAAAAGCAAGTAAATTTTCTGGCTCAGGTTTGTGTAAATGTTGTTGATTCAGAAGAAGTTAACAGTCTATCAAAGGATTTTTTAAGGGTTTTTAAGTAAGCACTTCATTTATCCTTAATACACCTACACTTTGTTTCTCCCGAAGACAAATTTCGATTGTGCACTATAAATTTCAATTGATTAAATAATAGTAGTATATTTTTCCCTGTTGACTATTAATTTCTCTAAATTCAGCAGAACTACTATCTTAATTTTGTTTCGGATTTAAAGTACTAGTAAGATATCAAAATATAACTAAATTTCTTTACCATTACCTGCATAGACATAAACTACAATATACTTTTTAAATAAACCCCTCCGTTAGTCCTAATTCCAAAGAGGTATTATTGCACATCGGGCCGAGTTAGGCATTTTAAAGGGTATTAAAATTGTTATAACCTTTCTGGGGTCGAGTTGGACGACACCCAAACTAATAGCTCTCTTGCTTGAATGGCAGTAAAGCTTTCTGTTCCTTTGCCAAAATATAAGTCAAAACTTCTGCACAAATTCTTTTCCACCCCTAATATCTGAAGATAAAATTGTTTCTACCTCTAAAGGAAAAGCCGAACTATTTGCCAAACAATTTGCTGCCAATTCTACCTTTGATCCTCCTATTAACCTTCCGCTTCCGAGCTTGCACCCATCCTAACTCGCCTCTTTTGAATCTCTTACGACACGGACATTTTCCCGGAGAGTTGTAAAGCTGCACGTGTGCAACCTATCCCCAAAAAAGGATGCAAAACTCTCCCTTCTAACTATAGACCTATATCTTTTCTTTCTGTTGTTTGCAAAGTGATGGAAAAATTCATTAATTCCCAAATCTTAAAGTATATGGAAAAACACAAGATCTTACATGATAGACAGTATGGATTCCGTCTCAGAAGATCAAGAGCTTCTTTCCTTTGTCTCACACAACTGGAAAAAGTCCCTTGATCCCAGATCGTTGCTCTTGACATATCCAAAGCTTTCGATTACGTCTGGCATAATGGGCTTCTTAACAAACTTTCTTCCTACAATCTTCCACCTAAGCTTTGCTCTTGGCTCTCCAGTTTCCTTTCTAATCGACGTATATCAGTTACTGTAAATGGTCATTCTTCCACGTTCTATCAAATTAATGCTGGGGTGCCCCAGGGCAAAATGCTGGGACCCACGTTTTTTCTTCTACATATTAACGATCTTCTCTCATTTATAGTTTTGCTGACGATCTCTTTCACAAGACCTCAAACTTATATTGGATTGGGGCGCAAAAAATCTTGTTCAGTTTAATGCCTCGAAAACACAGTCATGTTCGCTGTCAAGAAAAAAGTCTGCCAATGCTCATTCGTTACATATGAGCGGCCAAGTTCTGCAGAACAAGGAGTTGTTTATTCTTGTCGGCGTTACTTTTGAGAATAACCTCAACTGGCAGAAGCACATTACATCCGCCTCGGCAGCTTCAAAAAAGCTTGGATTTCTCTTTCGAACCAGAAAATATTTCTCTTCTTCCAATCTGTATACTCTGTTTGTATCCCAAATCAGACCCTCTCTAGAATATTGTTCTCATGTCGGGGGTATGGCGTCCCCTACAACACTTAGCATTCTGAACTCCATTCAAAGAAAAGCCGTCCGTCTTATTAATGATCCTACGCTTACAGAAAGGCTTCCTCTTCTTGCCCACCGTCGAGCTGTAGGGGATCTGTCGCTCTTCTATAGGTATAATTCCTTCTCTGGCAGCTCCCAACAGAGCAACACGTAGTGCAACTTTAATGCATCTTTTTACAGTTCAATTACAGAGACCCCGAACTTCCCGCTTTCTTCGTTCCTTCATTCCTAGAGTGTCAAGACTATGGAACCTACTTCTTCTCTCAATCTTCAAATATTTAAGTCCCGTGTAAACAAACTCCCTCTTACCACACCCACGGTACGTTAGTACTTAGGCATCAGCCTTCGTGGACTGTCGCAAGATAAAAAAAAATAGCAAATGTAATCCTCTGTATGTTTTCAGGAACTCCTAGGTCATACAGAAGATGCACTAGCCTCAACGTTGAATCACTATTACTTTGTATCAGCCCATATAATAACGGAAAAACCCCAGGGAAAATGGGGAGTAAAGGAAGAAAAATTCACCTCACTGTGTTATGCGGGACATCTACCAGGATATACGATGAGTTACAATCACCATGGACTTGTGTTTTCCATCAACACGCTTAGCGCGAAGAACCTAAGAAGTGGAAAAACTCGTAAGTTTTTGCTGATTTATACGGTCTAAATAGCAAAGACGTATAAGAAATACAGACGCTTTTATTTACATCAAAACTGTTAGACAATAATATAAACCACTCAGTACAATAGACTACCTAAGTCTCGGGACGGTCGGGCGAAGGGGGAAAAGCGGAAACGCCTTCAAACAAACCATACGGCAAAATTCTTAAATTTAAAATTTCAGTTTTTTAAGTATTAATAAGCAATTAAAACATCGTTAGGGAAAAACAGCAATAAAAATTTATTTTTAAAACTTAAATTACAATAATGATAAAAATAAACAATAACAAAAAAAAAATAAAGTCATCAAGTTTTTTTAACGTTGACCTCACTATGACACCAGGCATAGGAGCGGCTTGTGACACAATTTTGAGTCACCAAAGGCGCCGTTTTTTGCGTTTCCCGGGTTTGGGAAAGGGGCGGATTTTTTGACGCACAACCCACAGAAACTAGCTCATATAAAAAATATTTATATGCTTCCATTTCAATACCCAATGTAAAATTTTATTTTTTGGCTTTTTAAAAGTTTCCGAAATGCGTCTTTTTTAGAAAATCCATGTCTTAGAATTTTTAAGACCTTTGACGTGAGCCTTTAAAAATGGATTAATTTTTCTTAAAGGTTTCATTTTATTTAATCAGTTAAATTAAAACAAAAATGCTTAATTTTAATAAGTAATAATTATAGTGTAGTTTTTAAAACTAATTTTTGGAGATTTCACTCAACGACATCTTGTGACCAGTTTCGATCTATATCAGACTCATCAGATAGCTAGTCGAAAGTGAATATCTAAAAAAATTCTAGTATTGTAAACAAGTCAGTGACACGTAGGTTGAGGGAGTATCTTCCATTGGGCCCAAGGATGGCGAAATTCTGGCCCCCGCATGATATTTTTAAGTACATAATTATACATATTTTATGTATTTTTATACCTGTTTTAACCCTATATAAAACCTGAATATCGTAGGGTTGCCATTTTAAAATTTGGAAACAGCAAGACGCGTGAAAACCCCGGATTTTAGATCCAAAACTGAACATGTAAACAGGTTTTTTTAAAAACATAGTCAGTGTAAAAAAAAAAAAAGTTGAAAATGTCATAAATCCCCTTTTTATTTTTCTTAGCCAAATTCAAATTTAGTCATCTTTTATTATCATTTTGAATGTACCTAACAAAACAGAATCTTATTACGGTTTGTTACAAATTGTTTTAATAATCAGTTAAAATTTTTTTAAAATTTTAAAATAAAACACAAATTACTGATATATTGATAAAACAAAACCTTTTTTAAATATTAAATTTCAAAATCCAAAAGGGTTTTTTTTTTCGGGGGCCCAAGACTTTAAATTTTTAAAGACGTCCCGGGTTCAAATAACAAACCGGGAAATCAGTATAAAAAATAGTCTTATAATGAAAATCAAAGTCTCAATTAATCAACAAATTCAAATTTTTTAATTGCGACACTGGGCATAAAAGTTTGGGGGCGGTTTAACTTTATCATAAAAATATACTTTTTGCTCTTTCCAGTGCAATAAAAAGTGCAAGACAATATTGGAAGAAAGAATTTTTTGTGTTGCCCAATTTTTTTTTAAATAAAATTATTTTAACCGGGATAAAAAATTAGAAAGTAAATTAAAATTATTAAAAATAATATATAAACTTAAAAATTATTTTAAAAAAATTTATTTTAAATCAAACAAGTTTTTGTTAATTAATTTCACATTTAATAATAATTATAAAAACCGATGAAACTTTAAAAAATTACAACCTAATAATTTTGTCGGTTCCAAAATTTTTTCTATTTAAGCGGGACAGCCCGGTCCCCGGAAAGGGCCCCGGGCCCCCCACTCGGTTCGGCCCAACTTAAAAATCCGATTTCTGGATTTTCGAGTCCGGGGGAGGGCCCCCGCTTCTCAGTCACTTCTTAAACCCCACCCGCTAAGCCAGATTCCAGGCTAACCAAAAACTTCAAAACCCCCAAAAAACCGTGATAGCCAACATGGCAAACACGTAGTGAGGACTTGCTCAGCCAAAAGGAGAGCGAGGGGGGGGTTGGCAAGCCTAGGGGAGTTCGAGGGCCTGTAAGACGGGGTCCCTTCCAGGTGGGACCCTTACTACTACAGCGGACAGACAAGCTATAAGTCCGACGTCGGGCGAAGGGGGCGGAGCTTACCAACCTTTCCAAACAAAGCCATAATAACAGGCAAATGCCCATAAGCGATTTTTAATTTTAGTTTATTTTAAGTTCTGATCGCAAATAAGTAAGTTGAGGTGATTATTCGGGTGATTTGTGCACATCTTAAGAGTTCTAAGAAATTGCAAGCAGGTTATACCTTAAAAAAATATATTTTTTAAAACTTTATAAAATTTTATACAAAACTATTTGTCTTATGACACTTGAACTAAATCAAAACGTTAGCATCCTTATTTCAAAACGAAACCACGCCAAAAACCAACATCAAAAATGTCTTATGGGCTTTTACATGTTATTATCTGTTTGTTTGGAAAGGTTGTTAAGCTCCGCCCCAAGCGTAACGTCACGACTTAGGGAGTCCATTATTTTCCCGATATGAATATTTGCCAACACTGGCAACAACGCACTGACCATATAACTTTTTGGGACAGACCGATTGAAGGCGTTGTTTGAAGTGCCGATGTACACTAATTTTGCTAAAAGACTTATTAAATTTTGGTCGCTTTATCATAACGAAATTTAAACTAAAGGGTTTTCAATAGGGACGCGCGAACTTTGACAGCGCATAGCGGCCATCTAGGTAAAGCGGTAGCTGTCAAATTTGGCATGAACACATATTTAGCTGTGAAATTTCACCATGAAACGTTACACGCTTCAACAACGCGTAGAAATTGTTAAAATATATTATCAAAATCAGTGCTCTATTCTTCAACGTTCCGTGCATTGCGTCCAATTTATGACGTTCATGGCCGACCTGCATTCCACAATCCGTCGTTTAATGAATAAATTTGAGACAACCGGGTCGGTGATCAATAAAGCAGTGCCTGTACGTCAAAAAAACGCAAGATCGTTGAAGAATATTGTTGCGTTCGTGCGCAAGAGCTGGGTCTTTTTGTGACATCAACTTGGCGGATTTGCCACGAGATTTGGGTTTTCATCCATACAAAGCTCAATTAACTTAAGAGCTAAAACTCAACAACGACCACAGACAGCGCCGTGTCTTCGCTGATTGGCCTTTAGAGCATTTGGCGATTGACCTTGCTTTCGGAAAAAAAAATCATCTTCAGTGATGAGGCTCATTTCTGGTTAAGTGGATTTGTTAACAAACAAAATTGCCGGATTTGGAGCGACGAAACTCCACGGGAGATTTATCAGGTGCTTCTACACTCTGAAAAAGTCACTGTTTGGTGTGGATTTTGGTCCGGCGGTATCATCGGCCCTTATTTCTTCGAATAGGCGCAAGGAGCCGCGCTCACTGTCAATGGCGACCGATATTGGACGATGATAACAATTTTTTCCCACAAACATATGGTTCCAACAGGACGGCGCCACTTGCCATAAAGCACGGGAAACATTAAATTTATTGGATGAGAAATTCGAATGCTTCGTCATCTCGCGTGGTGGCTACATCAACGGGTCACCGAGATCGTGTGACTTAACATCGCTCGACTACTTTCTGTAGGGTTACGGGAAATATATAATCTATGCAGACCAACCACAGTCAATTGCCGCCCTAAAGGCCAACATAATTCGCGCTCTTCGTGAAGTTGAGCACCATTTAGGCGAATATGTCATCCAAAATTGGTCCACCAGGATATCCCATATTACTGAAATTATATTCCACTAGATGAAAAGCCTGTCTCCGCCAGGCGAGAGACAATATTAAGTAGCCTCTGTCTCCGTAAGACGCCTTCCGTACGGCTAACGGTAAAAAAATACTTTTTTGCTCCTATTTTTGTCCCGGGGGCGAAATTCAAAAAACGGGCAGGTTCTAGCCACTGCTAAAGACTACCACTGTGCCAAATTTCATGATTTTAGCTCAAGCCATAACTTCAGAATCACGTGGACAGACAAATAAATATATATATATATATATATATATATATATATATATATATATATATATATATATATATATATATATATATATATATATATATATATATATATATATATATATATATATATATAGATACATAATACAATCGAAAATCCTTTAAAAAAAAAATAAAAATTGTGGCAATATCACTTAAACAGCTTTTTTTATTTTATTTTTAAGTTCGAGAACTCTTAATGAAAAACCCTTTATAAAGTTGTTTTTTATTTAAAAACTGTTTTCTTATTCACATAAACAACAGGGTAAATCCCAGTATTTAAAAAATATGTTCTTTATATGTAAATGTAAAACAAAACGTAATCTTTGCTAAATAATTTACTGTAAGCAAAGACAATTATATTTTTCACTATAGACGCACAAAACAATGCTACATTTTTGATAATATGTTTGGACGCTCACTTACTCGAGCGGGCGTCCATCGAGAGAAAATACATTCGCAAGCTGCCACATAAACGAACACTGTTGCCATCGCAATAACAATGGTAACAGTAATTAGGAATTATTTATGTGGGAAATATGGCAAATTTATTGTAATAATGATAATGTATTATTTTTTAGTTTGCAGAATTAAAATTTAATTAAAAAATATGTTTATAGTTGATGGGATACACCATGTTAAATATGATTTAGAATTTTTCAAAATATATTTGTTATTTTATGGCATCCACGCAACAAGAAATAGTGGAATTATAAACAAAAATTAATATTCATTTATTATTGAGAAATCGAACGATCCGACTGATTCTTTTCTATAATTTAACAACACATTAATGACAGGTTTCTTGTAGTTAAATAAGTTTTATTCTTATTTGATGTCTTGATTATTTAGTGTTTTGTTGTTCTGCGTTGTGTTTTCTGTGGAGTGGTAATAATAAGTGCATTCTTGCTGACGTTTTTCAGGTTTATTAGAATGTCTAGAAATATTTGTGAATAAGTATAAATTCTTCTTATTTACATACACTGAACTGGCCTTTAACAAAGTGTTTGTTCTATTTATAACATTTTTTTGTTAAATTCGGAAACGTCATGTTTAATTTTAAGCAGGCATACATACATTTAAAGTAAAAATGTACATAATTTTTTTTTTTTACACAGCAAAAAAAAAATGTATATTATTACAACGAATTTAGCCTATTTTTCACAAAAATAATTTCTAATTACTGTTACCATTGTTATATCTTTGGCAACAGTGTTCATTTATACAGAGTAGTCCAACGATGGGGGGACGAAATATTACATAAATACGTAAAAACCTGCGGGAAATTCATATTTTGGATCAGGTGTAGGACCAAAAGAGGCACATTTAAAAAATATTTTACGTTATACAGGGCGTCTCAAAAAGTTGTGGCAGACCAAACTTGGTATTTTTCTTATAGAACACCCTGTATATTATTGACCAGGAAGTTGCACGTTAAGTTGCTGATAAATTTAATACCAAGTTATATGGGCCTAATGTTAATAGTTTTAGAGAAATTAACGATTGTGTCTGAAAAAATGGCTTAGTTTAGCGAGTTTTTCCAACTTAATAAAAGCAGTTGAATATTATACAAGACATGCGATCAAAAGCATACATTGTGGTCTACCTTTCTGATACAATTTGAGATTTGCTAACGCTTCGATGATACAGGGTGATCACATTTCACAAAAGAGAAAAAAACATGATTTTTTTAAATGATACACCGTATATTTTCCAATTGTTGAAAAGCACTTTTGTTCTACATTTAGACGATACCATATTTGATACCCTTAAAATAAACCGTTTGGTAGATATTACCCCTAAATTTTAAAATCCCTAATTTTTACTACTTTTTGGTTTTTACTGGTATGAAACATACAGTCATTCAATTTCTCAGATTATCATAGCAAAAGAAAAGAGTTAAATTAAAGGTTGGACATGAAATTACATTTTATTGCAGTTAAATAATTAGAAAAGAGAATATTTTATTGTAACAAAAACTTAAACCTATTTACCATTTAAAAAAACAACTAATAGAACAATAAAAATAAAAAAAATTGTACAATACAGTTACATTTTAATTATCTAATTTTAACTAGATGTTCAAATGTTCTGCCCTGTTCTTGAATACACAAATGTAATCTCCGAACGAAATTATTCTGTACCGCCTGTAAAGTTTCGATCCTAATATTATGAAATGCTTCCCGTATTCGATCTTTCATATTTTCTCGGGTTGTAGGGGCTTCCTCAAATACTTGCTCTTTAACATATCCCCAAATCAAGTGGTGTCAAGTCCGGCGATCTAGGAGGCCAAGCGATTGGGCCACCTCGGCCAATCCATCTATTTTCTTTCCATTCACTTAGAAATTCTCTTACAGGTTGGCAGTAATGCGGGGGAGCACCGTCCTGCTGAAACCAGAAATTTTGTCGTGTTTCATTGTCAACGTGATGAAGTAGGTTAGGCAATTCATTTTGTAAGAAATGTAAATAGACATCTCCGGTCAAACGATCCTCGAAAAAATATGGCCCAATAATATACTGTCCTAATATCCCTCCCCAAACATTGACAGACCAACGGTGTTGATGGTCCACATTTCTAACCCAGTAAGGATTTTCAGTGGCATAATAATGCATGTTGTGCTTGTTTACCACGCCGTTGTTCTTAAAGGTTGCTTCGTCGCTAAACATTATTTTTGATAAAATATCCGGAACTTTTCCAATTTTACCAAGTACCCAATTGCAAAATGTCATTTTTTTGGGATAATCATTCTCAAACAGCTCTTGGTGTAACTTCATATGATAGGGATAATACTTATACTGTCTCAAAATTCTACGAGAACTTGTTGGTTTAATACCGATTTGTTGGAAAATTCCAGCGCGCACTGCCATCAAAAAGATCAATTCATTTTCTTCATTGGTAACCGTTCTATTAATAACTTTTTTTCTTATAAGCAACACTTCCTGTTTCTAGAAAGCTCTGCTGCAGCCTATCAAACGCCTCTGGCCGGGGTTTTTTCTCAGCATACCTAGCAGCATACATGCGATTGGCAAGAAGGCAATTTCTTGAACACTCTCCTAATATGAAAATCATACTTAACCATTTCTAAAATTGTGAAATGAGTCATTTTAACCGAAAGATAACAATACCACTTACAAAAAATTACGACTTTAAAGTATTTCGATCTCACTTGACAGCTGGTTTCCAGGAAAATTATCAGTATTTGTTGTTTCCACAGCCCTCTTTATAATCTTGAGTTAGAAAGTAAAGTGAAGGAACTTGCTGGGGTATCAAAGCATTATGGAAAAAAATACCAGACTAATTTTACAGGAATGCATGTTTAAGAGTCGGTTAACGCTTTTCTTTTACTCTGGTAATCTGAGAAATTGCATGACTGTATGTTTCATACCAGTGAAAACCAAAAAGTAGTAAAAATTAAGAATTTTAAAATTTAGAGGTTAATATCTACCAAACAGTTTATTTTAAGGGTATCAAATATGGTATCGTCGAAAAGTAGAACAAAAGTGCTTTTCAAAAATTAGAAAATATACAGGGTGTACCATTTAAAAAAAACATGTTTTTTTCTCTTTTGTGAAATGTGATCACCCTGTATAATCGAAGCGTTCGCAAATCTCGAATTGCATCAGAAAGGTAGACCACAATGTATGCTTTTGATCGCATATCTTGTATTTCATTCAACTGCTTTTATTAAGTTGGAAAAACTCGCTAAACTGAGCCATTTTTTTAGACAGAATCGTTAATTTCTCTAAAACTATTAACATTAGACCCATATAACTTAGTATTAAATTTATCAGCAACTTAACGTGCATCTTCCTGGTCAATAATATACAGGGTGTTCCATAAGAAAAATACCAAGTTTGGTCTGCCACAACTTTTTGAGACATGAGACAAGGTCCTACCCCTGATCCAATATATGAATTTCCCGCAGGTTTTTAGTTATTCATGTTCTCTTTTAATAACAGCTAATGCATAAACGGAAAAGAATGTCAGTAAGGTCTAATTTAAAGTCAAATATACAGATTAAGTGCATTTTTAACAAATTAAAACACCAACAATATATTGAAAAGTCCTTGTTGGGTAGACGCCAAAAGAAATAGTGAGACCGCTTCGGTCTTGGTCCCGGGGTATAGAGACTGAGCCTGCTCACTCCTATTGAAGCCTCTGAACTAGCAGATTGCCTAAAACAGAAAAAAGAAAAACCCCCAAAAAATCTAAACAATTATATACGTTTCGGTGACAAGTCTGCCACCGTTCTCAAGTTAAAAATAAAGTATGAAAATTAAATGATTATAAAAATTAAAATTGTTAAAATTTTGATAAAAATTTACTCTGAGACATATTTTTTGAAATGTTTGACGAAGTAACTGATTTTAATTTTTACTAAAATTACTTTAGCATCAAGCAAAGGTAACCATGTAATACAAATTAACTGATGATATGATACTACACAATTAGCTTTATTTAATAATATACAAGGTGTTCAAGATAATAAGGGCCAGTATGGGGATATCCGAAACGGTAAGAGATAGGTGGGTAGTTTAAATTTGGCAAAGTTGCGTATTGGGGAGCTTAATAATATACCGTTGTAAAATTAAAGTTATATTTTGTACTTTCAGAAATATGGCGAAAAAACTAAAATTTCCGATTTTTGTTTTTTTTTTTACAAGTTTATTTCAAAGGTTAGAAAAATTCTAAAAATACATTCTCATTGGACCTTTTTGCGTTTTATCTATTAGCGAAGTCAAATATTTCTTACGACGTCTCGTTTTCCTTAAACCATCATCAACTTTATTTTTTTAAATACGGCCCTCGATTGTTTATTGCATTTTTTGAAGCAGTTTCAATCCCAATTACAATTTTTCTGTTAAATAAACATATTTTCCATGAGTGATAATGAGTTAGACAAGGAACGCACATGCTTTCTTATAGGGGCGTTCCATTTCCATATTTGTTAAATACATATAAGTGTTATACATTTTTGTAATTGGGATAATAAGGGGTTAAATATTAAATGAAAAGGTTGGTATTTAAAAAAATAAAGGTGATGATAGTTTAACGAAAACGAAAGGTTGTAAGAAATTTTTGACTTCGCCAAAAGATGAAGCGTAAAAAGTTCCAATGAGAATGTATATTTAGAATTTTTCTAACTTTTGAAATAAACTAGTGAAAAATAAAAACGAAAATCGAAAGTTTCAGTTTTTTCGTCATATTTCCGGAAGTACGAAATATAGCTTCAATTTTTCAACGGTATATTAATGAGCTTCCCAATACGCAACTTCGCCAAATTTAAACTATTCACCTATCTCTTACCGTTTCAGAGATCCCCATAATGGCCCTTAAAACGTAGATAATTGTTTATCTTTTTCGGAGGTGTCTCTTTTTTTTCAGGCGATCTGCTAGTTCAGAGAGTTCCGTAGGACTAAGCAGCTCAGTCTCTATACTCCAAGACCAGGACCAAAGCGGTTCCATGGTTTCTTTTGGCGTGTACCCAACAAGAACTTTTTAATAAATGAATCTGCCACGACAATACAGACCATATATACCTATTTTTTTTTATGTAATAATACAGTAAAACTTGTCTTTAACGGCCACCATAAAATTAAGAATAATTGGCCTTTATAAAAGGGTGGCCAGTATTGCCAGGTTACAGTTGTTCAACCATTCGAGGCTACAAAATTTTACAGTTATAAATTGCTTGCTGCCTCAAGAGCTTTTTGTTTAATTAAAGGTCCAGATATTGGAACATTTTTGCCTCTTGCTTTGCAGAATCAATTGTAGAAGACTTGATCTACTGCCAATTCTAACGACTTCGGGAATATTCTCTTTTGTCCTAAAATAACACCTTCTTCAAACAGTTTTAGTTCAGCTTTATTTCTGATATTATTTATTTGGTGTTTCTGGAATTGGAATTTTCCCACCGCAAACTTTTCAGCCAGTTTTCGCGAAGTCAAAGCGTACTTTTTACTTTCCGCGTAAGATCAGTTTTTTCCTTTAGTGACAAAACCTTTTCGTTTTAGGGACATGATTAAACACTTTTCGATTCCGAACACGATACCTTTATTCTTATTGATTTAAGACACAACTAAAAATATAATGCGAAGATAATCCCAGTATAGCCACTAATGCTATTCAAACCTGGCCATAAATATTATTGTTGGGTATTTTCACCTTCAAATTTGCAGAATACAATAATAAAATAATAAAAAACAAATTAGCCCGAAGAAATTCCGGTGAGTATAAAAAGGTTGATTTAACTGAAATGGGTTATAAAAATTGAGATTTGTCTGGCCGTGGCTGTTTTATAAGGGTGTCCATTATCTAAGGGTATTTATATAGGGAATTTCCTATAAAGTAGATTTTTGTTAGCTTAAAAGTGGCCGATAACACAGGTGGTCGATATAAAAGGGTGTCCGTTAACACAAGTTTTACGGTAAATTAAAATACAGTAAGTACCTACAGTTGTTAAAATAAATGCTCGAAATATTGTTCTCGGACTTCTACGCAAATGTGTGCAAAAAAATAATTTTCAAAGACTTAATCCTTTTATTACGGCCAATCTTTTCGTAAATTTGTAAGGAAAAGTTTAGAGAATCACCCGAAAAGGAAAGTTAAAAACCAACAAAATCTACCTAAAAAGATGTTCCCAAAAACCAAATGGAGCTTTTGTTCGTGAAATTTGCCTACTGACAAGAAAGTCGAAATTATAATATATTTTTGCACTCTTTTAGTAACCAAATATTTCGCACGAAAAAAAAAGATAAGAAGCGATTTGCCTTATGTATTACTAAACTAAAAAGAAGTGTTTCCATGGCTTTTGCTCTGATAAATATGCTAGTATAATAATATTGTCTTTTCCACTAGTAAATAAAAAAGAACAACAGATTCATTTGATAATGTTTGTACATTTGTAGCTCGTCATTTCATTACTAGAGCCCTGCTCTCAGCAGAAAATTTCGTACAAGCCCAACAAATACTCAGAGACTCGGGTTGCGGAGCTGGAGATGGCTGTTCCATAAATATGACCTTTCTGAACCAAGATGGCGACCGGATGTTTCATAACGCAGAAATGGCTCCCGCTACAGAGAAAAGCAATGAATCCCAGCTAAACGTTCTGACTATAAGTCCGGGGGAGACGATGTTGCACACGAATTCGTAAGTATAAAATTTATTTTTGCATTTGACAGAATCTATTGCTAATATTTTTGTTTTGTATTTGGAAGAACAGTTAATTGTGGGTCACCCAAATTCTACGCCATTAAGTGGTTTAAGCAAATTTGTTAATTTATCTATGTTTTACAGATATCTCCGTCTTAAGACCGAAGAATCTAATAAAAGCATGACGGAAAGCAGTAAAGCCCGCCTTGCAACATTTCACAAATATAAAATTCCTAAAAATGAGGAAGACTTAAAAAATATGTTGAGTGACAAAACTCACGAAACACATAGGGTGTTTAGAGACCAACAACATGATCATGTTAGAACTATATGTGTTGGTAAGTTATCCAATACATTAACTGTCTTTTCTATTAAGATTTCAAACACATTTTAGAAGCGTATTAAACGGGTATTTAAACATTTATATATGTTGGTATCAAACACTGAAATTCGTCGTATTAGCCTTCTATTGGCTAGGCATGTACGAGGGTGGTCTAATCTGTTCTGGGTCTGGGAGAGTTCTGACAGCAAGAGCCATACATATCAGACAATACTATCAAGAGAAGGAATTCCGAAATGGTTCGAGAAAGGTTCTACTGGCTGGGAAGTCGTGCCGACGTAAAAGGATTGGTGCAGAATTTGTAAGGACTGCACTTCCAGTAAAGGACCTAAAACACGAAGCCATGGCAAGGTAAAACAATATAATGTGGGGGCACTTTTTGAAAGAATTGCCATAGACATAGAAGAACCATTTCCAGTAGATTAATCGGGGAATCGATATATCTTGGAAGTGATGGATTACTTTAGCAAATGGTCCAAAGTCTACACAACACCTAATCAAGAAGCTATCACTGTTGCTTACGTACTATTTCAACAACGGATTTGTCGATAGGGAGTATCAAGAGAAATACAAACTGACAAGGAAGAAACTTTGAATGAAATCTGTTCAAGAATCTTTGCGATCTCTTGAGAATCAATAAAACCAGAACGACACTCCTTTATCCTCAGTCAAATAGAAGGGTCGAGAGATTTAACAAGACTTATATATAACTACTTAAAAATAAAAGTAAATAAACAACAAAGTAATTGGGACAACTAAATACAAATGTTTTTATTAGCCTATCGCTCCGCAATTCACGAAATAACTGAAACAACACCTGCTAGAGTATCTTTGGAACATAATTGTGCCTTCCAGTTGACTTACTTACTGGACGATCTTCGAACAATGAAGAGCTAGCAGAAGATTATGTAAGTTAAGTAAGTGTAGTTATTTTAGTTTTGTTACAACAATAGAGCATATTTTAAATTTGACTTTAAGTCAGCTCAGTAAACAGCTGCAAAAGATACACAAAGGGGTTCATAATAGACTACAAAAAGAAAGTGACCATATGAAGTCCTACTATGACTTGAAAGCTAACCATCAGAGATTTATAGTCAGTGAAAAAGTTTGGTTATACAATCCAAGAAAAACCAAGGAGGTTTACCAAAACTTTAGAAATTATGGGGGGGGCATACAGAGTAGTGACTGAGTTAATAATCTGGTGTATCAAATTCAAAAAAACTCATAGGCGAAGATAAAAGTAGTACATTTAGAACGGCTGTGTCGCTATTAAGACCGAGAAGATACTTGATCGAGACGATCAACACTTGGGAGGGAGCAAAGTGATGGACTTTAGAAATATGTGTTTAATTAATAGAATTGTAGGAAATTGGAATTATTTAATTTAGCTTAATAATTTATTTAAATAAGTTACCTTAATTTTTCCCCATTCCGACGACCATTGTGAATTTATTGCTAATAAAAATGTGTAAAATTACGATTATTGTTTATATACGAGATTAGGGATAATATGCTATTTAATTTGTCAACGTCAGGAATTTATGCTAAGTTTCTAAAAGTTTACAGATATTCAATTTTGTTCATTGATTTATGAACATGGATGAAACTTGGATTCATCATTATACTGGACAGAAGCCGAATATCCATCATCGGTTGTGCGGAAGGCTTTGTTGTTTTGCCTACTGATTACCTTGAGAAGGGCAAATCTATAACCGATAAATAGAATTCTTTCTTAGTTTAACTAAATGATAAAAATCGTAAAACAAGACTTGGTTTACAGAAGAGAAAAATTAATTTTTCATTTGCATATCAAAGTGTTTTGAGAAATAGGAAAATTAGGGAATCTAAACTATGAACTGTTGGAACACCTCAACCCCTATTCTCCTGATTTGGCACTTTCTGACTTCAATTTCTTCCCCAAACTTTATAACCTTCCCTGTCATCAGCGTTACTTTTCAAAGCGGAGGCAACTGCTGCGGTAGTAGGGTATTTTTGCTACCTTTAGAAAAATTGGTTTAGGGAAAAGATCATGGCTTCTGAACACCATTGGACTAACTGGGTGAATTTATAAGTATATTCTGTTAAAAATTAAAAATAATTTCAAAATTAAAAACTTGTGTGTTTTTTTTGTTAGGCTACTAACTTTTCAGTTCACTTTTGTAGGTAAATATTTACTGCCTCATTCTTGCCCTACTTTGTGTACTATTAAAACAAAAGTGACTGATTAGACCAATATCTCTGTTCTGAAGAGTGCCAGTGGAAACAACCAAGAACTGGTCGATCAGGCAGACATCGCCAACGAACTTTGTAGCTACTTTAGTACTATGGGAGCCAAACTGGCCAGTAGGATAAAAAGACCCATAAGTCCACCTGATTTTTTATTACATGAAAATCAGTCACCCACCTCAATGTTTCTGCATCCCATTAATGTTGAAGAAGTATGCCAATCTATAAATTCTTTAAAGAATGATTGTTCTCAGAATGAGTTTGGAGTATTGAACAACATTGTAAAATCTAACTACGAATCATTGAATAAACCTTTGGTAAATATTGTGGATTGGATATTTGATATTGGGCTGTTTTCGGATTGTCTTAAAAAAAGTGTAATTACTCCTTTAAACAAAGGAGGAAATAAATCTGATGCAAATAATTACAGACCAATTGCAAAAGCAGGACCTATTTGCAAAATAATAGAAAAATGTATAAAAAGGAGGTTACAAGGGTTTTTGGACTCGCACCACTTGTTATCCGATTCACAAATTGGTTTTAGAGAAGGAATGGGTACAGACACGGCTTTGTATGAGACAACGAAGTTTATCATCGATTGTTTTAATAGTGGATACAAGCCTTTGGCTGTCTTTCTCGATCTCTCAAAGGCGTTCGATACTGTGGATCACAATATTCTACTTTCAAAATTACATAATATTGGAATAAGAGGAAAGGTACTAGAACTATTTAAGTCATACCTAAGTAACAGATTTCAGAAAGTAAAATTAAATTCAGTATACAGCTCTTATAATAGGGTGGAGTGTGGCGTACCACAGGGGACAGTACTTGGACCTATATTGTTCTCCGTTTATATCAACAATCTACCAAATGTTGCACATAACATTAAAACTCTTTGTTTTGCTGATGATACAGTTGTCCTGTGCAAGGGAACATCTTGGGTCGAGACCTTTGAGAGAGCTGAGAGAGCAATGACTTATGTGGGGGCGTGGATGGATCTAAATTCATTAACACTGAATGTAAACAAAACACATTTTATGTGTTTTTCTATTGATAAAAGGGGTTTACCCACGAGGACTAATCTGAAGGTTCACTCATCTGAGTGTGATTTTTCCAATGACTGAGAATGTTCTGGTAGTATTAAGTCGGTAGAGAGTACCAAATATTTGGGTCTGTATTTCGATCAGTTTTTAAAATGGAATATTCATACTGAATACACTAAGAACAAGCTAAGGAAACTTGTATATACATTTTAAGATACTATTATTACCGTTTATAAGTCATTGGCAGAATCGTGTCTGAACTATGGTATTATTTGTTGGGGATCTGCTCATAGGAATGCTTTAAATAATGTCATCATTGCACAAAAATATATTTTAAAGATAATAACATTTAAGCCAAGACTATTTTCTTCTGACATACTTTATGAACAGACTGGATTTTTTACGATAAATCAGTTATATATAAAAAATATTTTAAGATTTTCCCTTACCAGAAATATATTTCAAAACTTTATCAACCATCGCATCATGACAAGAGCCAATCTAGGTCAAAATTTAACATTACCTTACACTCATTTTAGTGTTACACAAAGATCTATTATCTATGTAGCTCCTAAAATTCTTAATATCTTGCCGGTACAGTTTAAAAATAAAAACTTTAAAAATATTAAAAAACAATTGGACTTGTGGATCAAAAATAACACCCAAAGAATAAAATATATGGTAGAATTTTTATAAGAGATATTGCCATGCACTTAAAATGCTTATAATATTGTCATTAAAATATAAAATTGTTATAGTATAAATAGGTAAAGTTTAACACAAATTTATTGTCATTGCCATTAGGAAAAAAAAAATGTCAGAGTATAGATTGCTAAAGTTTAAGATACATTTGTAATATTTGCCAAATTTACAATGTGCACACACAGACCTATGTCCATTGTGCACATAATTACTTATAGTTTTTGTTTGAACTATTGTATTGATTATTATTGTAATATATTATTATATATATTATGGTTGTCACTACTTGCAATGGTTTAAACTTCATTTTTATTTTAGTCAATATAGCTGAAAGGAAATTAATAAATTTTACTTTATTTTTAGGTATTTTTAACCTCACAGAAAAAACTTGGTCTCTCTATTCAGATCGTCCAAATGAAAATGAGCCACTTGTTGTGTTACCTCTTTATGTAAAAAAATGAGTTTAGTTTATTTTAAGAGAAATAATAATAATTATTATTATAAGTGTTAAAAGTTGAAAGATGATATTAAATATGGACAAACACAAAAAATCCTAAATAAACAAAAACAATGCATTTGTGTTTTTACAAACTTCAACTTGCTTTAAAAATAAAGGTGTCAGATGGCATAAAGCCCTGTCCTTCTTTAATAAATATCTTTTAGATGATTATTAAAGATAGAACCATTCTGGAAAATAAATACTAGAGATATTTCCAAAACGGTCTGAATTTTGTTGGTGACTGCATATTTTAGTAGTAAAATAGCATTTGTAAGATATCCTTTTTACTAAGTATTATTATAAATCTATTATAAAGTGTTCATGTTGTTAGTGCTAAATTTATTATTTAAGATTGTTGGTTAAATTAATAAAAATAGGCTTAATTAAAATGTGTTTTACTTCAGTAATAAACTTAGGTATATACAAACCTATTAATATAAAATAACATTAAAATTATATTATATATTAATTTTATTTTAACAAGTATTTTACTTGAAAACACTACAATTATGTTTAAAGGCATTTTTAGATTTTTGTTATTTTTTCTTAATTTTTTAAATTACGGCTGAGTGATGATCGCGTTGTTAAATTTAGCAATGGACTTAGCAGTTTAGAATGTTTAACAAAACGTCATTGTCATTGTTATTCAATGATTTTAGTAGGCAACCTGACAAAATGTCAGATTTTAACAGGTTGCCTACTAAAATCATTGAATAACAATGACAATGACGTTTTGTTAAACATTCTAAACTGTTAAGTCCATTGCTAAATTTAACAACGCGATCATCACTCGGCCGTAAGACTACTAAATATTATTAGCAGTGGTGGCACACAGGTGAGTGTAAAGAAGGGTCAAAGTCAAAAAACAAGCATAAAGGCACTTGCAGTGTGAGTCTTTAACTTGGAATAAATTCAATAAATGAAAAACAAGTCATTAAAAAAAAAATGCTTGGACCCGTTGTGATCTTGTCTTTGGAACATACTGTAAAAATATTTCTTTCATAGATAAGAGCATGATTAAAAATACTAATCGACAGGTCCCAGTTTTTTTTGTAAATAACTTGTTTTTGATTCATTGAATTTATTTCAAGTTAGAGAATCACACTGTATATGTTAGAATTTGAAGTACCGACTACTTTATAACTCCAAAAAAAAATTTTATGTTATATATAAAATAATCTATATTAAACGACTAACTATAATTCCCATTAAAATATAGATAGTACTAACTCAGAACAAAATTCCACAAAATAACTTTTAATCAACTGAAAGGTCAAAATATTATATAAACTAGGTACTTTTTACCACAACAGAAACTTAAAATTCACTTACTATTTATTTATATAAACTAAAATTTTTGGTTTGTAATATTAAGACAACTCAGATTATTATCCATTTCCATGCAGTATCCTTACATTCCACAACTACCCCCTGGGCAACCCCCTCCGCTAACCGTGGGGGCATTAATGTCTCGCATAGTTCTTATATTTGGACCTCCCCCAGGTTTACCAGGACTAAAAATATTACATTAACTAAAATCTGACCTTTTGCCTTATCAGGTGTGTTTGCACTTACCCAAAAGGACGGCCTCCACCTCCGCCGCCCCCTCCACCTCCACCAAAGCCCCCAAAGAATGAGCTACCCCTACTTGAGCTTCCTCTGCTTTTACTGTTGCTTGTGTCCATTCCGACTAAAGATTTAAAGCTGGAAGAATTAAATAAACAAATATTAATCAAGTCTTTAAAAAATAATTTATAAGAAAAAGAAATAAATCAGAAATGGTACTTACAAGGATGTGACGAAAGAAAAGAATCCAAAAACAAATCTAAAGAATCTTTCATGTATTGGAGGGTTTTCGCATACAGTTCCATCTGGAAAAAAGACACAAATTTACACCTAACTACATTAAAACAATAATTCAACTTACCACTTTTAACATACACCATCTTTAAAATTATTAATAAAAATCTAAATTTTTCGATAATAATTCAAAATATTACAAAAAGTAGTACACGTCAGTTTTTGTTTTGACATTTGAATCTTTCAAAAATTTTTCGATTTTTTAATTTTATTTCAAAAAAATTAATTTAACAAAAAGTAAGTACACGTTTTAAAAAAATTTTTTGTTTTGAAACCGTATTTGTTTTTTTTAGAAAAATTTAAAATAAATATCATAAACCAATATACCACTACCAGAGTTTATAAGACGATTTCGCCACGTTTTGGTAGGTACTTTGGTTGGTCAGAAATAGTGATGGGATAATTCGAATTAAAAATAAATCGATAATCCGATTATTGAAAAACCGCTATCATGCGATTATTCAGATTTAATTTTTTTATTTAAATTTTATTTTTCGTAATTCAAATTAAATCTGAATAATCGCATGATAGAGGATTTTTCAATAATCGGATTATCAATTATTTTTAATTCGAATTATCCCATCACTATTTCTGCCAAATATACCTACCAAAACGTGGCAAATCTCTTATTAATCTAAAGGGATATACTTATAAACCAATATACTGATAACTTCTCATAAGCTGTGTAATGAATTTTTAAGCCAACAAAAGGGAGATAGCACTACCAAACATAATATAAATTTTCCATAAATCTATTTCACGATGGAGAGCTTCCAATACGCATGAGGAAATTCTAACATCCTATTGGCTGGTCATCACAACGGTTATCGATCTCTAAACTTTCACCAATCCAAAAGTGCTCTTAAAGCATGCGCAGATATGCTGACTCCATCTAGAAATGGACATATACGTTTTTACATGGGACGTCGAATATGCCCTTTCTCTCTTTCTTGGCTTCAATTATTTGTCAATGTAAGCAGTATATTGGTTTATAAGTATATGCTAAAGGTTTGACTCCGCCATAGTGATGGAACCTTCCGAATGATATTGAATATAGAAATGTTTCGAAGATTGAATATTTCCTTCGGTTTCGAATTCGTATTAAAATCAGCTGGGGTATATTACCGCTACTTATCGGATGATAGTTCATTCATTGCGGTTCATTCATATCAAGAATAGAAATTTTCCACAAAATTCGACTTTTTTGGCGGCCACTGTATACTATTCTTCACCACACCAATAATTACGAATTAAAACGAAAACAAAACTTCCGCCGCACCACCAATAACAGCAAAACAAATTAAAACGTACAAGAATACGTATGCGAACACATCAACCCGAAATTAAAAGCCGAAACAAAATAATTCATTTTTCATCTTCCGACATCTGATTTATCCGGAATAATTCGTTATTTCGAAAGCAAACCTTTCGACTTCGGGGTAAGTCGACGGTTGGCGGTCGGCGTAATATATCGAATACCGACTGACGTTGTTCGGTCAATGTTTCATATGTCGAATGATATTCCGAATATGAAAATCTTCCGGAATACGAATATTAAAATCATCCGAATATGCCCATCGCTAATCCGCCATATTGAAAAACTCTTGTGTGACGTCAAGAAGGGTCCATTTCGGCCATCTTGGATTTTATGCCGGACAGTGGCGTAGAATTGAGGTGGAAACGAAAAACTGCTTTTATACCGACGAACAAAATTTATATTTCAAAAATATAAATGTAATTCAATTAAGTATTGAAATTAAAAATTAAAGCGATAACACGACGATGGCGTACCTTTTCAATGGTATCTACTACATTAAATATTTTAAAAAATGAGAAAAAAATTAAAATGTAGAAAATACTGATGATTGTTAATTTGTTATAATTATGAGTACTTACTCTATTTTTAAACACACGGTATTGAATTATTCACACCTTTTTTTTCTTTAATAATACCCACCTATATTACGACGTTTATAAAATTTTATGAGCAAGTTTGCAGACTTTAATTATTTTTTTATCATGGAACAGTCCGCGAAGGCTGAGGCCTAGTATGAACGCCCCGTGGGTGGCTGAAGTGTGGTAAGAGGGAGTATATTTACAAGAGACTTAAATTCTGCAGGTAGCTGGTTCCATAGTCTTGACACTCTAGGGTTGAAGGAACAAAGAAAGCGGGAAGTTCGGGGCCTCTCTAGCTGAACTGTTAAAAGATGCATACAAGTTGCACTACGTGTTGCTCTGTTGGGAGCTGCCAGAAAAGGAATTATACTGGCCAACTCGTCTAAGCAGAAGCCGTGAAAATACCTATAGAAGAAAGACAGGAAGGAAGCTTTTCTGTAAGTGCAGGATCAGAAATGGGCATTTACAAGCTATCTTGAAGATCTTTGTAAGATCACAAAATATCCAACTCCAAATCAGATACTGGAAGCCATAGAAAAATTAACTTTTTTTAGGAATTTATGACGGTGTTTTTGTATTACTTCATAAATATATAAACTTGTCTATTAATCCTTAATTTATTTTATTTTAAAAACTAATTAAGTTCCTTTTAAAAACTAGTTATTTATTTACTTACGGACCATACAGCATCTTGATATTGCAGAATAATAGCAAAATTTTCCACTTTGGCAATAAAATGAATTATTTTATGTAAAAAAATGTGAATGCAGGTTTATTGCTAAAAAACTAAACTTTATTTGTTTTACAACTACAACACTACAATACATTTACAATTGCAACAATTAAATAAAATACAACTGAAATTTTTACATTTTGATATGGAAGAAAAGAACACAGTACTTAGTGGTATTATTTAATATTATTTTGTGGTATACTACATTTCATATTTTAAAACATTCACATCATTTAAGCATTAAAATCCTACTTAATACAAACACAAAAATTTCATTTATAGTTTGTTGGCAGCCCTTGCAAGATAAAACAACTCGTGTTCTTATTTGGTACTCGAAAGTTTAACTTACTTACAAGTTCTTCGCAGTCCACTTCATACTACACAATCTAAACAAAAACTTCTTCAGTGCAAGGTAGGTTTACATCAGTTAATTTTAAACTTGTAAAAGGCAAGTCTAAAAAATATAAATTATATTTTAAAACATGTCATTTTCAACATAATATACCAAGTAATTGGTAGATAAGTATCCAAAAAAAATTAAATACAATTAAAGAATGTAACTAACCGCAAACTTAATAAATGTACAAAATAATGGAAAAAAAATATTAAATACACATTCTGAAGGTACATTAATGCATATCCTACCTAAAGTTCATCAGTTCTAGGTATAAGCAAGTCAATATTGACTATTTACTTTCTTGACAACAAATAACTATAATTAAAAATCACACAAAAATTTCAATTTACTTACTAATAACTGTGTAACTACATTCCGAGTTGTGAAGAGTCACTGGTGGACTTAAAAACCGTGTTTGTGTTATCCGAGGTGTAATAATGCAAACTGAATGGAACTGCTACAATAAAAAAATATTTGTTAGTAATAGCAGCATTAGGATAAATCATATTTTTCCCTTACCTTCTTTTATTAATCGCCTTTTTCCTTTTTGATCAGGATCTCATAATCACCGCTTTTGTAATTTTTCTGGAAGACATAAAAATCGTCTTTTTTATCATGCTCCGAGCAAATAACAGAATCCTTATGGGAAACACAACTTTTTGGTGTATTGTACACTAAGGACTAATTAAAACTACACGACTAAACACTACCAAAAACAATATAGTAAAAACAGTCAAAACCAATAAAATATCAACTCTGTACACAAATATTTTCAACTGTAACCACAAAATACGAAAGAACAGAAACAGACTGTAAAAATACTTCCCGGTCGCGGGAGGAAGGATTCCTACTGTAGCACACCTAGCGGACATTAGAAGAACTCGAAACGAAAATGACGTCTCCGCATTTTCACGTCTGAAAAATAATTGGGTAAAATAAAAAGCCGCTTTGCTTACCAGAACTAACCATGACCGACCTTTTAGACAAATTCAAAAGCTTTTAGTTCTAGTCGGTCATGGTTAGTTTGTAGCAAAGCAGCTTTTTTTTCCCAATTATATTTCAGACAGACACAATTTTTGTTTGTGCGCACGTAAATTCGTATTCCTAATGAATAACAGAAGGTGTGTATACCAAATATTAACCATATAATAGTAAAATAGCAGAAAACCGTTTTGTAAACAATTACCAACGAAAGGAAAAACGCTCACTAAACAATAAAAATAAGGTTAGGTTAGGAACTTTTTAGGTTGCCTAAAATCTCGCTAGAGGCGTTAAAGTAGGAATCCTTCCTCCCGCGACCGGGAAGTGTAAAAATAACCCCATATAAAAACTTCGACTTGTGGCACGACTCTGTCCACAGCTGAGAACTGTGGCTGAGAATGCTAGTAACTTTTAGAGTTACCCGACAGGGCCGCCAACATAAGCGACCCTTTTCACACCTTCACGTCTTGGACTTTTGCTATCCTCATTCTCGACGATGTCATAACCCCTTTAGATTAATAGACTCTGCAATATACTGATTACATATAATTGAAGCCAAGAAAGAGAGAAAGGCATATTCGACGTCCCATTTAATAACGCATGTCCATCTCAAGATGGAGTCAGCATATCTACGCATGCTTTAACAGCTCTTTTTGGATTGGTGAACAACCGAACGATCGATAAACGTTGTAATGACCAGCCAATAGGATGTTAGAATTTTACTCATGCGCAGTTGGAAGTTCTCCATAGTGAAATAGACTTATGAAAAATTTATATTGGCCTTGTTTACAGAGCTTAAATCTGAATGATTTGAATTAAACAAATCTTTGATTGTAATCAAATACCCTATTTAATTAGAATTTGGTTAGCGTTTACAGGGGTAAACTAACCTTCAAATTAACATGTCATCAGTGTCAGCCTTTCGTATTTTGTGGTGTCAGCTGTTGTTTACTTAAAACTTAAAACTTACGAAACTTACCTTAGATAAGTTCTGAGTACTGAGAAATAACTTTAAAATACAATACAAATTAGTACATATAAAATAATTATTAAATAGAATACATAATCTACTTAATTTCAAGGCAACCAATGATCGTTTACACGATAAAAATTGACGTTTGATATACAATATAGTTCAAATCAGAATGGTTAGGTTGTTCTCATATTCTTTCTCGCTTGTACGCTTGTTTACACGGCAAGGCTACCTCCAGGCAGATGTATGCTCGAATCTAAAGGTAATTTTAAGCGACAACTGGTTAAAAATTAAAGCAATTTATGGTGAGTAACAAGTTTATATCTGGTTAAAATAGGCAATCTTTATTGACATATGCAACCGCGGGTTAAAAACAGAAGCGAATTTCGGTGAGCAACAATTTCAAGTCGGGTAGAAAAACATATTTTTCGAATGAAAAATACCTGCTAGAAGCAGCCTTTCCGCTGTTCTGCGTTTGAAGCGCATGAGCTTTAAGCCGGAGTCTCATGCATCCGATTTCCGATCATCCGAAAGTATTTTGATTGGTCAGAACATTGTGGCGCCACAATGGCTTTAGCCTTCGTGCTTTAAACGCCGCATGGAACGTGACGAAACGAATTTACTTTTACCTAACCTTTAAAAACGTTTCTTGGGCTTCGAACACGAAATGAAAGGTAGGTCCTGCAGGGGAAAGGGGAAAGCAGATATTGCGATTCAGACGCAAAGTCAAAAAACTTGGCTGGAACGTCTGCCTGGAGAATATAGGCGCACAGCACGGAATAAAAAAGGGGTTAGTTGTGGTTGTGCACAAGTGCTTCGTTGCGTGCACAAAACGGCAGGCTGGAAAGAAGCTCATGTGAACAACCGTGCGAGATAGAAAGAAAATATAACCTTTCAGCACGCAGAACGTAGTATATATCCCCATAATTAATAATTATTTACCTTTGGAAGTATATACTTATCGAACAATCAACACTTCCCTCTGAGTGACTCAATTTATGCAGAAACAATGAGACACACTATTTAAATGAGTTCACATATATTTGATATTTAGGCCTTACAATTAAAATCACACATTACTGTCCTTTCTAATAATATATTTTTCCACGAATGCTTCAATGTTTTTAAAGTTTGTTAACACATCATCAATGAAGTTTTTCTTGTTTGGAAGAGTGTCAAAAATAATTTGTATGTATTCTTGCGATCTACGTTCTTCTAAGACCTCTTTTATAGATTCTTCTTTTAAAGATAACCTACGGAAAAAAGTTAAATTTTTACAAAAAGAAAAGAAAAATGAGAACAGAAACACTTACAAATTTATTAAAACCAAAGCAACATAACTCCATACAATAGGCTTAAATGTGATATTGTTAGCTTTTAAATTGAATGTTTTTACAAGAGCCTGCATATCTGACAGTACTGCAGAGTAATAGGAAACACCTAGAGACTGTAGAAGCTGTTGGATTCTAAAAAAAGAAGAAAGTACCGTTAACAATATAGGTCTGTTTATTATTCAGAAAAACTGTACACCTTTGTACACTTTTCTACATAAGCGCTCCTATGGAAGGTTTATTTGAGGACTACATATGTAGAAAAAGTTTAAAATATTTATGAATAACAAACAGACATAAAAATAGCATTAACAAAGTAAACATACGCTTTATTTAAAGAGTTTAAAAATATCTTCCTCCTTAATAATTTCTGAGAATGTACATCGACAGGCGGCAAAACCGCGGGTGGGCCTTCTTCTGGATCTCCTTCCTTGGTCTTATTATTTATTTGAGTTGGAAAGTTGGTATCCTCTTGTTCATACATGGAGCCATCATAAAAAGATTTCACCTAAAAAAATTTAGGTTATTATTAACGAAAAAAAAAAAGTCATTTAAAACATTTTTAAGAAATATTCAAGATTTACCTTTAGAGTCATATCTTTAGTGTCTGCTTTTAACTTTTTATAATCGGGCAGAGGTTTTAATTTTTGACTACCTGTCACAGCACTGTCAAATTTCTCATCTGCCATTTCCTGCAGCTGCAACCTCCTATAAAAAAGTGTAATGATAAATTGTGGTCATAATGCTTGTTCCATATTCATTATAGTAAACTTTTATTATTAATTATTAATTAAAAATTAACCTGATTAAACAAAAGGTCTTATATCTGATATTGTATAGTCTATTTGTTTAAAATTTTTTACTACAAAAAATAGTTTTGGTTAAAACAAATTAACCCAGTCCCACCTCAAAAAACAAAATCTTTAGCAACACTGCTCAAAATTTTTTCATTTAAGACTTAATCATCAGTCTTCTTGACGTCATTAAAACAGCTTCTTATGACAGGTATTTACCTAGGTTCTAAGCTAAATTATTTTGTATCTCTGTCTTTCAATTTGCCGCTCTTGTTTTAAGACGTTATGTGAAAACAAAGAGCTGCCAAATTAATGCGATTTTTACTGAGGTTACGGAAAGGGCAAGGGACAATCAAAGACCCAAAAGAACCAAGATCATAAATCGAGACATAAACAGATTATTAACTGGTCGGTCGCGTTTATTCGACATAATGTTAATAATAGTAATATCTATCTCAATTATTACTAAATACAAAAGTATAATATCCTTACTTTTTTCTGTTTAGTTTGGCTGCTATTTATTGTTGTCTAAAGTGACTAGTACCCACAAAAATATTTGTTTCTGAACCTAATCTGTTTAGTAACAATACTTTATACTAAAACACGTTGTTCAGCTCTTTAATATTTATTTCTATACACTTAACTTCTATTACACTCCGAAAATCTGGAAATCCAAACAGGGCCAGGACAAAAAAAAAATTATAAAATTCAAGAACTAGAAAAAGTAAAAATAAACAAGTTTTTTCAAGGAACGTCGTACGTTAGACCATCTATCCTTAAATAATAAAGGTGTGTTTGGCATGTGACCTTTAATATTTTACACAGTCAGACACTAAGTATGCCTCAAAAAGACAGTAATATGGCATTATGTGACAAAATTTCCCCTAATCCGAACAGGGTTCGGTCTCAATTAGTTCGGATTAGCGGGACTCTAGTGTATACCAAAAAAACTGATGTCTAAAATATTTTGCTTTGTAGAGCCACATTTTTCTATACTTTGTGCTTCCTGTAAACCTACTTAAATTTAAATTAAATAAATAAATGAATTTTTATTTATACATAAACTTTCATTAAAATTATAGTTTTCTAAGTGATTAAGGGGAACAGTGTCCCCATAAATAGCCAACAGACAGAAAAAGAAAAAGACCTTTTAGAGAATAATATTATGAAAAACACTTACCTACAAATTTCCATATACTTCATTTGTTGATCCATCTGCAATTCCATTACATTTAGTTCCTCAAAATAATCACTTAGTTTCTTTTCATTTAAGACCTGCTTTACTTTTTGCTCACCATGTATAAAAATACATGTCTCCACAGTGAGCCAGTCATCGAGTGCTTGTCTAATAATACTTTCCATGTCCACAGCCTTTGACTTACTTGTACTGGCCTTTTTTTTAATTTGTTTCTTACTTTTATTCATAGAGTTTTTTTCTGTATTATCAGTACTTTTTTCCGGAGGTTCTGTTTTTATGGATATTTCTTCGGTGTTAATTGAAATATTGGTTCTTGTTTTTATGATTTCTTTACATGTTTCCTTTATATCTGTTTTTATACTACTGTTTTCATTTATTTCTTGCTCTTGATCTTGGAATTCACATTTTATTTCTTGAGTTCTTTCATGTTCGGCAACTAAAAAGAAAATAAAATTAAACATATGAAAAGGATTTGTATAATTTTTTTTTTCAAAATTCATTATTGATAAAAGTTGATGCAAAAGGTATGTAGGTATTTTGTTTTTATTAAGTTAACAACAAGTTTTAAAATACCTGGTAATAGTTAAGACTACAATATTTACCTCCATTATTTTCCTGACTGTTTTCCTTAATTTCTAATTTATTTATCACATCTGTTTCCATTTCTTTTGTGCTCTGCAGCCTATCCAAAACTTTCTCTTCATTTTCTTCTATAGAAGGTAAGCTTAGTATAGAACCCTTCTTATGGTGAATTTCTTTTTTTACAACTTTAGGAGATCTTCTGTCTTCACTTTTTTTAATTAGCTTATTGGTTTCATTTAAAACAACTAAAAAAAAAAATAGCATTATACCTTTCTAAATACACTAACGGCCGAGTGATGATCGCGTTGTTAAATTTAGCAATGGACTTAGCAGTTTAGAATGGTTAACAAAACGTCATTGTCATTGTTATTTAATGATTTTAGTAGGCAACCTGTTAAAATTTGACATTTTGTTAAACATTCTAAACCGTTGTTAACTTTTAACAATTTGCTAAGTTGACAACGGTTTAGAATGTTTAACAAAATGTCAGATTTTGACAGGTTGCCTACTAAAATCATTGAATAACACTGACAATTACGTTTTGTTAAACATTCTAAACCATTGCTAAATTTAACAACGTGATCATCACTCGGCCATAAATAAAATATGATAATATTAAATATTAAAGTATTTTTGAGAGACCTTTTGCTTCTTGCACACACTTACTCTGTACTTCCTCTTCAACTTGATTCTCTTTAATAGTCTGCATGGTAGAGTGTAACCTGGATGGCTTTTTAAAACATTTACTTTTATTATTTTTACTCTTGCCTGGATTCAATTCCCTCTCAAGTATGTCTCCAAGTGATGCGCCAGCAAATGAGTTGATGGAAGTAAAACTTACTTCTGGGGTGTGCTTAACTATTCCTTGGTCAATATATTCACCTGGAAGTCCCCTAAAAAGAGAGAGGTTTAAAAATCTAAAATCTTTCATTTTTAAAATAAAATCGAACAGGTTAATGATGTAATAAGAATATTATTTATAAATAAACAGCTATATTACATTGTTGTTTGAAAGTAAGTATATTGTTACTCGAGAAAAAAAGTGTTGTAAGTCCAAAAATGCAGTCTTTGTGTTACACGCAAAAAAAAAACATAAAATATGACAAAGCATACCCTGGAAAAATAGCAAAACTTAAATACCTCCAAGTACCACTAAAACGCGCTAATATTTCTTTCATCCCCACTGCAATTCCATTGACACAAAAATGGTCACATTTTTACTTAGGACAAAATTTAACTAATCAAGGTAAAATTTGATGATATAAGGATTTTTATAAGAAAAGTGACCTGTTTGTTGTTGTGACTCTTTTTGTGTAAGTTTTTATTAACATACTGATTAACATGTAAGAAGGAAAACAACATAAATCCAAAAGTGACTCTATTTATTTGTGTTAATTTATATAAAAAAAATGACATAAGCCAAAAAATACCTACAAGTTTGTTTTTTTTATCTAAAATCCAATAATTTAAAAATTATAACATGCTATAAATAGGCTTAACCATTCCTTATATGGTAAAAAAAAAATATTTAAAGAATACAGACGAAAAAGTATTGCACCAGGCCAAGTTCGGGCTGACGCATGAATGTGTGTATATTACACAAAAGGTTTCAGCGTCAAAGGTATGAGATTTGGTATATAAATTCACATAAGTGTCCTTATTATCTGTGAAAAAATTGAGAAAATTATGTCAAGTCGTTTCTGAGATATTAGAATTTTGAAAATGGCTTATTTTACTACGGACTGATGATCGACTTACTCACTGACTCATCAAAATTATGGAGCATTTCCCAAGGAAGTAGAAACTTGAACTTTGCTATGTAAGTAGCTTTAAGGACACGAGTTAAGAAAAAAATTTAAAAACTGGACATTTTTACTTAGAACGCCCTGAAACCGGCGGTAATATTATATATTTAATCAGTATTTTAGATGTTTGCAATCTGATTCAAACTAAGTTTCTGAGGTTGTTGTCTTGCAATTTATTGAACTGAGAGAAAAGATCATAAAAAAACACTTATGTAAAATAAGAGCCAAGTACATATTTAAAAATCTCAGCCTCTTTAAGAGATTAAATTAGACCAAGTTCTTTTTTAACTTGGTAATTTTTTTTACTTATCTATTAATAAAAAAAATTGAGACAGTTCAGTAAAAATCTTGCCAAGTCAAAAACGACTTTGTCTAATTTAAGATTTCAGTACTTTAACAGGCCCAGATTGTTGGATAAGAACTTGGCCCTTATTTTACATACATGTTTTTCTTTTGATATTGAATTACTAGTTACATGGTAACAGCTTAAAAATCTCAAACTTTTTTTGTTGGCCACTTTCTTAAAACTAAGTTTAATGGGTTATGTCAATTTTCTTCCATGGTAAAGATATGCTCAAAAAATACATTGTATTATAGATAAAAAGAAATATGTACCCTTCTGAAGAATGAAGAAATGTGTATTCTGGAATATCTTCTAATTTTCGTAGCCATAACGGATTATTATCAATTTGCTTTTGGATGTGTAAACTGGCCTTATAGCAAAAGTTGCTACAAAAGTTCTGAAAGTGAAAAAATTATTATTTAATAAATTGTTTCTAAATATGTATTTTGATATGCTAACCCTAAAGAGAATCAGGTCCAACATCAAAAATCGAGTCAAAATATTCTCACTTATTACATTTTGGTGAATAAGAACTAAGGTAATTATACAAAAAAGAAACTTTATTTAGCTTTTAAATATAAATATTTAAGTCTTTATTTCAAAAGTTTAAATAAACAGTTACTTGGCATTTCTAATAATTTAAAAACCTTGTAGTTTTGGGTGTCACTAGGCCACCAACATTATTTTTTATATGTCACGACTCCTATTGGTACAAAAATTTTCTGAGAAATTAATCATAAAGCAGTTTCCATGGAATGTAACACAATGGTTTATTCTTTTTTAAGCTCCTTACCTTTCTTTCTGTTATATCATACACCTTATTACTCTTTGTAGAGATAAAATACTGTTTTTTAGGCATTTCTGGAATTCTCTTGCCACATACAGAATAGCCACAAAGTTTGGTAATAGCCCTTTCTTCAACAATATCTTGATAATGTGACTGGTTAATAAATGGAAGCTGGGAAACCAACAATCACAGTTTAATTAAAAAATATATTCAGAACAAAAAACTACTTACACATCTAGTAAACACTTCAGGCCTTAGTTTTCCCTCAATGGAAAACTCAACAATTTTCATGGCTCTAGCGTCACACTCTTTCTTTAATTGTGCTGTAACTACCATTTCTTTGCTAAAAGCAAAAAATAGGTGTTAATTACAATTCCGGTTAAGTATTGAAAAAAGAATGAATAATCGAACAAATTTTACGCAACAACGATTGAAAAATCCGGTTAAAATTTGATTGGCAAATTTTAGCAACTTTCTTTTTTTGTTAGTCAATAAGAAGTTTGATTTTTTTATAAAGGTGTAAAAATGTATTACCTTATTTTACCTGACACATCTTGTTTGCTATTTTTAGATAATCTTAAGTAATCTTCTAAGGAATCCTGCATGATAATTTAAAATAATACGTAGAAATCAATGAGAAAAACACACTCCTTTCCATTTACACGTTTGAAATGCCAAAAGTCATCATAACATATGTTTTTAACAAGCTGTGTTTAGCGCCTGGGTTGCGTTCAATAAACAGGGGTAAGTGTAAAATTAACTTCTTCTTCGAGCAAATACCTGCTAGAGGTACCCTTACCTCTCGGCCATGAGAGAGAAAAAAAATAGCTGTATACCCTTTCTCTCCCGCTCCACTGTGCCTGATTGGTCGGTAGGGAAAGGTATATACTCAGTGCTGATTAGTCAGCGAGGTGCATGACCCTACCCGCCTAATAATCAGGCTGTCTCTAGTTTATGCTTAAATAGGTCCTTTGATATTCTGGAATGTCTTTAAAAAATGTATTGCAGTGTGCATCTCTTATGGCTGCGTCCCACTGACGTAATTCGCGTAACAATTAAACAAGATTCCAATAACAGTGCAGCCAGATTGTGGAAAAAAAGTAGCCGAGCGATACTGAAGTCTCCCACCAGATTAGGGAGAAATGTCTTATTAATAAACTCTGGGGAGAAGTTTTCTCCTACCGCGGAGGTAGGCAAACTTTGTGTGCGTTAGCCCTCCGCGTCGCGTGGTAAGAGAAAACTTTTCCTTAATCTAGGGGGACTTCGACATCGTTCGGCTCCTTTCGGTGTGCGTCGATGGCGTGTTGCGTGGAGGGAGTACTTTTTTCCCACAATCTGGCTGCGCTGATTAAAAATCCCCTGTGCTTTCCAATTTCAGATTTTTAACCAATGCAATCGTTTTTCGTACTGTCAAACGGCAAGGCTGCCTCTATAAGCTATACGCTCGAAGGATTTTAAATACCTCTGATTAAATTTAACCTAAGCAATCGTTCATTGATAATGCAGTTTAATGTCAAGGCAAGTAAACATCTGTTCACAGGGTGACAATTTCCCCGTCAATCAAAACATACATTTTTTTAACTTAAAAGTTAAAGCATTGCTCTTTTCTGTGTAAAAAAAAGTAATAAACGACCCGTGGTAGCAAAAAATGATGGGAGAAATAAAATGTGAGATGGATCCATCACCACCGGGAGGAAAAAGAAAGAGATCCCCGAATTTCACAGATAAAGAAATAAGAATTTTGATGAAGCTAGTGTTTGACCATATAGACATCATAGAATGCAAAAAAACTGATTCTGAAACGTGGAGAGTAAAGGATATAGTGTGGAATAATGTTGCGGAAAATTTTAATAACTATTCAGGTACAAATAAAGGAAAGTTAAGGTAATTTTTTACTTACCGGGCCCACGGCCGATTTTATTGAAATTTTGTTAACTGGGTTTTTTTTTGGGGCGCTGATCACGAATCTGAAGTCCAATTTTGTCGGACACTTTTAGTTTTTATGTTATAACGCTAAACTCAAAATTGTACAAACTTTCCTAAAATTCCTCCTTCTTAAAAGTGATTACACCCAAAATGGAAGATTTTATGGAAATACACTTATTATTCTATAAAATAAATTTGATTTCACCTTCATTTAACAAATATTTTTAATAAAAAATATTATTTTTACTTTTAAAAATTTCAACAAAAAGACAGTTTTATGTTGGCACGCCATGGACCCAAGAAACAATTGAATGACTTACTTTTCAAATTTAAATCGCGAAAAATAAAAATAATTCAAATTTATAAAGTAGGCCATTCAATTGTTTCGCGGGTGTCTGGTGTACCAACATAAAACTGTCTCAAATCATTAGACAATTTTGTTGACATTTTTAAGAGTAAAAATAATATTTTTGTTGTTCTATTTTTTATTAAAAATATTTGTTAAATAAAGGTAAAATTAAATTTAGCTTATAAAATAATAAGTATATTTCCATAAAATCTTCCATTTTGGCTGTAATCAGTTTTAAGAAGGAGGAATTTTAGGAAAGTTTTTACAATTTTGAGGTTAGGTCCGAGTGGGGCGTTATAACATAAAAACTAAAAGTGTCCGACAAAATTTGACTTCAGATTCGTGATCAGCGCCCCAAAAAACCTCAGTATACAAAATTTCAATAAAATCGGCCGTGGGCCCGGTAAGTAAAAAATTACCAAAGTTAACAAATAAATTATCCACTGGGTTAAAAAAAATGCTTAAAATGTATTAAAATTATTAAAATTCTATTTATTTAAGGTACAAATAAAAGAACTATTGAAACAATAAGACAGAAATATGACAGTGTAAAAAAACTAGCAAGAAAAAAAGATGCCAAAAATAAAGAAGAGGAAGGCAAAGCTGATCCAGATTATATTGATATGGAGGATTATGAAAAGGATCTCCTTCGAGTTCTAGAGTCTGTTGGGAACAGTGGATCAACACTAGAGTCTTCTAATATTATAATACCAGAATCAAGTAAGCCTACTTTTAAAACTTTTAAAAATCTCTATATTTATTTTAACTCTTTAGATTTTAGTTCTAACATCAAGACAGAAGCAGTAGGTATATCCCAAGAACCCAAAAGACTTGCAGTAGAACCAGAGGAACCCCATGAAGAAGAAAGATTTGCTATAACTGATGAAGATATGTTATGGGATCTACCAACTGACACTGTGAATCGACCCCGCCTTAATTTCCTTAAGAAACAAATGGAACAGTTAAATAGAGAGGAAGAAAGACTGATCACAGAGCACAAGTATCGCATGGGAACTCTTCAAGTTAAGAGAAGAATTATGTTAAACAAAGAGAAAAGACTGAGGACTGAACATAAAAAGAAGATGGAACTGTTAGAGCTAGAATTTGAGTTAAAGAAAAAGATGTTGGAGAGGGAAAATAACTGAATAAAATGGTATTTGGGATGTAAGAAGATTAAAGCTTAAAGTTAAGTTATTGTAAGAGGTACAAAGGGTAAAAAAGGCATTGAAAAAGGAAAATAATACAATTTGACTTTATTAAATATTGTTTATTTATTTATTATAACTGTAATTTGTTGAGAGGCGAACTAACTAAATTTTTGCTTTATAAAGAGTATTTTAATAAGTTATATTTGTTTATTATATTAGGGTAATAGTGTAGATTTCCTTTCTATATTTTTTTATTACAGTTTAGGATTATAATATTTTTACATTTATGTATCTGTACAAATATCTGTAAGATTGTACATAATTTTGTTATCTTGTGAGGTCCTATTGTATATAAATATTGTTATCCATAGAATTATGATTTTTTTTTATAACCTATACTTCTTATAATCATTAAGGGTGTTAAGAAGAGTATTTTCAATTGTGGTAGGTCCAGCTAAAATAATAAGAAATAAATAAAAGTTTTCACCAATTTATTTGTTTTTTTGTGGTTGATTAATAGCATATAGATTTATTATAGTTGTATTTTTAAATTTCAAGAAATATAGAACCAATCACTTAATACATAATTCGGAAAATCGTACTTACTGAATGGGAACCATTTTGGCTTAGTACTGTCAGCATCACTACGGGCAGAAGCAAGCGCGTTTCTTATGGCAAGAGGCACTGAGATAGCTAAACAAATTGGCGGCTCTGCTGTAGCTAATCATAAAATATAACATTAAAAGTATTCAAGGTGGCAAGAAAGTCTAAAATACAGCTGTTGTATAATTATCATATTAATAGTTTTACTACAATGAATTAAAACCTGCTTCATAAGCAAGCTGACTTACACTTCTTTGCCTCCCTGTATTTAAGTACAGTGAATGTACAGTGACGGCCATTAAATCTTGGGCAAAAAGTTTGTATAATTTTGAATTTTCTGTCAATTTTTGTAAATCGCTCTTTTTTACCTTGTTTTACTTTTAATTACTATAAATAAAGCAAAAGATAAATGAAAATATTTATATTTTATAAAAACTAACAAATTAATAATATAATTAACAATTAATACAGTCAAACAAACTTAAATATCCTTCCAAACAAATTTAATATTTTATTGCGGCCTCGTTTTTTTTAAGACAGAGTTTAGCCTTTTAGGCATCGAATGAACCAAAGCCTGGGCGTAGTCCGGATTTCCTCGTAACTCATTCCACGCCTCTAAAATTGTATCCTTAAGTTCGTTTACATTTTGCGGCCTAAACTCATTTTTCCTATTTATTTTTTTAACTAATAAGCCCCAAACATTTTCCATAACATTTAAATCCGGACTACGTGCGGGCCACGGTAAAACCCGATACGCTGCTCTTCCATTCATTCATTGACTTGCCGGGCTGTATGAACGGGACACTTATCTTGCTGAAAGATAAAATTTCTGTCTGGAAATCGATCCAGTACAGAAGGAAGCATGATATTCTGTAGTAGATCTATATATACCTCCGCATTGCACCTTCCTTCGATAAAATAACATACACCAAGTCCTTGTGCACTCAGCTACCCCCAAACATTTCCGAAAAGTATCCCATTGTAGCGCGGCTGAAACACTTTTTCATCGGTAAATATTATATTTTCCCAAAAAATCGGAGGTTCCAAGTAAAATTGTAGAGCAAATCCAATGCGTTGTTCTTTACTTGCATTTGTTTAAAAGTTTTTGGGCTGCCGGGTGGCAGCGCAATTCGGATATTTGCCTTATTCTTCGCCGTGTCGTTCTAACCGATGCGATGATGGGAAATTGCTTTCCGTTTTTGCTGTAACTACAGTTTAAATGGTTGGTCTCTCAAAACATTAACTAAATTATTGTCTTGTACTTGATTCGATAGTTTGGGGCGACCACTTCCAGCTCTTCTCTCAAAGGAGTGTGTTTCATGCCATTTTTTTAACAAAATGTATAGTACTTTTAAGAATGTTAAGCTCTTCCGCCACATCCCTTTCTGGCTAACTTCTCTGCTCAATATAATGAATAATTAATACTTTTTGATCCAAAGTTAAGTTTAACATTTTTAGAAACTGACAACGGACACCTGTTTATTAGTTTTTTCAACAGGTATTTATATTCAATAGAAGGTGCGGCATAAGCCTATTTTACGAAAGGGAAAAAGAATTGCCCAAGATTTAATGGCCGTTACTTTACCTTTTGATTTTAGAACTCCTACAGGGTTGGGGTTATTTGATGGGAATTTAATTCTAAAATCCACAGGAATGTCTTTAACACCAGGTGGTGTATAGTTCCAAGTTCTATTGTTCAAGATCTCTCCATCAGGGCTCAAAATTATTTCTTCCATTAGGTGGTATCCCAGACCTGTTTGTTAAAGTAAAAAAAAAATAAAATAAAAAATAAACTATTTTTGCATAGCCCTCTTGGTTAAGTATTTCCACTAGTTGTTTTTTTGTTTAAACACCTAATAAGTAATCCTTTTTATTAATTCTGTTCTTCAGTTTTATATGGGATATCCAGAAAATAAAGCATTTGAAATCTAGAAGTCAGGCCTGAATCAAGAAGGTTTAAAATATATGGTGTCAACATAAATTTAAAAGCACAGCACATATGAGTATTTAAATAAACTAAAAAATAACTTCATCTTACCCATTACAAAGGCTCCTTCCACTTGCCCAATATCAATCAGTGGACTAATACTTTCCCCAACATCCTCAATTATATCGACTCTATTTATAATTTTCTGACCAGTCAGTATATCAACCTCTACTTCTGCTGCACATACACCGAATATTGGGTACTCTGGATTTATTTTTTCATCTTTATAAACGCTAAAATATATCAGCAATTTATTTTATCGTGAGAACAATTAATCGCAAAGATTCTGCTACATGAAATATGTAATTGCTGTTTTATCGTAAAAATTAAGGCTTGGTAATTTTTACTGGGACAATTCGTTTCGGTTCAATTAAATTGCACTAATTTATTGTTTAATAGGTTTAGTCGTTCAAGATGACGCTATTAGGTTTGTCGTTTCATTTTTTTAGAAATGGTAGTACTTTTTTGTGAACATGTGTGAAGTGTGAACTTTTTTGTAAATCTGTTTAATGGGTGCCGTATCTACAGGGTTTTTACTGAACACGGGCCTACTGGCTTTGGGGGGTTCACCAAGGCTCAAAAGTGTATTACTAAACAACGTTGCCTGGAGCCCGTCATCTGCAAAAAATTAGCTGCAGTAAACCTAAACATCAATCAGATGTTGCCATTGCCAAAATTTATACTGTTTAATAAGCGTTTCCTTTGTGTCTCTGTCGAAATGAAAATAAGATAGCTATTGCATAGCATCATAAAAAAATGATTGGTTTATTAATTAGGTATGTTGCTACTAGCGTGTACGCACTAAATGATCTTGGATGCGAATTGAATGCTAAACCGCATATCAATATCTAGCTAGCTAATAAACTCAAACGAAGTCAGCAAGTATTTTTGTTATTTTTAAATAACTAAGTCTGCAGTCGGATAGAGTATTCAAAAATAAGACGATTTTGGCTCTTTGCGAAAAATCGATTCCTTGTTTTCCAGGCGTTTAGAATTTTGTTTTTTTTTTGTTGAAGCAGTGGATCGAGAACCGAATCCTGCGTCAGATTCCGGTAGTCCAGAACAGCCTCGTTTTGGCTAGAAATTCTATAGAACACTTCCTAAAATTATAAAAATTTAAGAGTAAGTAATCCACCCTCTACTTTAAAGTCTCACCAATGCCATTGGTTGCTTTTACCGAGGGGGTGAAAAATTGGTTGTTAAAAATTACTGTAGAAATTAAAAGATCTACTAATTTTAAGTCATTTTTCTCTTATAAACTTTTTTCCTACAGCGAATACTTTTTGATTTATTTGCAATTGAAATTTCTATTTTTTACCATGTTTTTGAACGGTTTTCCACAAATATCTCAAAAAGTTTGAGCTTTATCACTAAGACCATTATAAACAAAGTTGAAGCTAATAAAAAAAAAGAGAATGGTTGCTCCAAACCTATTATTAACTGAGTAATGGGTTGTTAAAAGCCAACTTTTGCTTTTGGAGTAAAAATCGAAACTTTCAATCTCAAATTTAAAAAAAAGATGGATTTTTTGATAAAAAATGATAGAGTGTTTTTGATAGTGCTTAAAAAACCTTTATTTTTGTTTTTTATGAAAGGTTCTAGCATAAAAACTGACCGAGTTATGACGAAAATAAGATAGACGAGTTTTTTCGTAGAAAAAATGGTCAAAACAACCCCTTCAAAACCACCCCAATTGAAAATATTTGTTAGCACTTCTACAATTCACTTCCTTCTCATATACCATTAGTAAATTCTGTGAGTTTAAACGATGAACAAGCCTTAATTTTGAAAGATTAACAATTTAAAGTCAGAAAAAAATTAAAATTTCTATAAAAAAGTTCGTTTTTTCAATATAAGTCAAAAAATAAGGCAGATATGTAAAAATTAAAAGATACCAAAAAGTTTTCTTTTTTTTTTACTGATAATTTTCATTTAAGGTATTTTTTTCGTAAGTGTAAAATTGAGGGAGATATGGCTCTCAAAAGTTGTGGTTAGTGGTTGACTAGTACCATTTTCGAACCCTTCAACCCTTGCCCTTTTCCAGAATAAGGGTGGAAAAAATATCAATCCTACATGAGTTTGTAGGTCTTGTATTTACCTTTAAAATGCCTTTTGAAAAATTTTCCAGCATTAAAATTGAGGAAGTTATAGTCAAAAAACCATTGAACTGTTTTTTGCAGTTTTCGAAAATTTCTTATTTTGATGGTTGAATAGAGCTGATTTATAGTTCTAACAACATAAGGAATTTTGTGTATATACATATATGTATATACGTTGGTATAAATATACGCATTAGTGAATGTTAAAGTTGAAGAAGTTACAGAACCTGTAAAAAATTCAAATCCACCCGCACCGGATTCAACATGCAGAACGTGCGCTGGGGACAATTGTGAAAATTGTGTTCCAACAGTGGATTAAGAGGAGGATGAAGTAGAAGATGAAGATGAAAGCCAAGTGGAGAAGAGAAGGGAGGAAGATCATAGCGATAGCGAAAACTGTGACTAAATATTTAGTAAAAAAATTTAATGTTAAAAAATATATATTTTTTCAATTTTTAAAAGTTTAAATAAAGTTCAATAAAAAAAATTAAATACTTATTTTAACATTTGTATATAATAGGGGTGGTTTATGATAAGGGTTGGTGGAGGTTCTAGCTTACGAAAAATATTAAATAACATCAAGTTATCTTTACTGAAATTATTACAACAAAAATTGCAGCAATTAAAAGTTTGAATCTTGTTTATAATATGTTTATCATAGCAGAGGGTAGTTTTTACCCCTAAAAATATATAGTTACTGGCGTTTATACACTCAATTACATCGAGTGACCTTTACTAAACAACTTCACATATGATTTTAATTAATTTTATGGTAGAAGAACTATATGTATTTTTCCCAGGGTTACTAATGGCTGAATTGGAAGCTTAAAAACATATACTAAAGTGACTTTGTCCAACAAGATGGTCTTCTAAACATGACGAGCGAAGCTTTATTATATTAAATTTAAGACCATTATTCTCATAGTAATGGACACAAAAAATTAGCTTTCATGGATCCAGTTTCTAAACTTTGGCGAAGCAAAATTTGTGATATTTTTAAAGCATGCAAAAATATTTCAACCCCAATTAAAGAAATACGAAACAATTTTGAAAACGTTAAAGATGCTGCTGTTGAACTATCGCATAAATGGGCTATATTAGCGAAATTTGAAAACAAAATATTTAAAAACACTACTTAAGGTTTTTGTCGATGAATTAGCTAGTAATGAACGAATAACGAAAGCTAAAAAAAATCCAATGTAAGTTTTGACTTTCTATACCGTTATTGCAAAAATTAAAGAAATATTTTTAAGTCTAAAATAAGCAATTATTTTAAAGCTATTGATCCAACCTTGTTAGCTTCATCTTCAGAAGCTGATATTTTAAAAGAAGCTGAAACGTTCATATTATTATAAAAAGAATCTGCCTGAAAAATTTCTTTAAGATAATAAAACTAACACAACTATTTTAAGAAAAATTAAAACAAATTACCAAACCGATTTTACTGTTACTGATAAAAAGTCAAGGTTATAAATTCAACTTTACAATGGAAAAAATTGAATATGGTGTACCTATATGATCAAATTCTTATTTATGGAAGGTCAAAACAAAATTTTAAACGAAACTGTATGAATTCTTTACCTTCAATTTTAGAAAAATAGAGATATACACGTGAATAATGTCCAAGGGGTGCATCCACACCAGAAATCGTAGCAAAAATATAGAATATGGTTTTGAACGATCATCGATTAAATATAGAGATTTAGTAAAAGCCCAAGGGATTTTATTAGGCAGTGTGAGCAATATTTTGACTAAAGTTTTGGGTTTCAGAAAGCTGTGTGCACAATGCCGCATTCGCTAACAATGAAACAAAAACACATTCGAATGCGACTTTCTCAGCAATATTTGGAGTATCTTAGAAATGTTAAAAAGGGTCTTAAGCGTCTTTTTATCACTATGGATGAAACTTGGGTCTACTATCATAATCTTGAATAAAAGAAAGAAATTAAGAAATACTGGGAATCCAGTACTTTATAATAAGAAGAGAAAAATAAGCCAAGAAGATGTTAGCACACAGGTTAGAATCACTTTTTTAGAATGCAAAAGGAATATAATAATAATAATAATAATAATATCCTTTATTTCCAACAATATCATTTACAATGATAAGGAAACATCAAACAATATATTTAAAATACATATAATTACTTAAACATATTAAAACCTTAAAAAACTTAAATACAATTAATTAAAACCAATTAAATCTGTGGGCACAATAAAAATTAAAATGAAACAGTCTTACATGTGCATAAAAAGAATTCAATTAATATTCAAAGTTAAAAGAGTAGAAACATTTACTCTGCAAGAAACTGCATCACAGCCTTTCGAAATTTTTCCTTGTTCTCTATTTCACTCAAGGTAGATGGTCAAGATGTATAAGCCTTAACTGCACGATAATAAGGGCCCCTCTCGAAAAACGTTGAGTTATGAGAAAGAATACTAAGACCACCCTGCCTTTAGTGACAATTGTCATGGAGTTGGAGTAAAAATTAGAGTTTACACTGAATAAATGAGGTTTTTTTAACTACATTACTAAGGCCAAGAAATAAAGACTAGGAACAGTTAAAAAACCTAGACTATTAAAATCGGTTTACAGGAGGAGCGAGGATGAATTTTAAGTATGCATCTGATAATATGCTTTTGGGTTCTAAAGATATTGATTGCATTCGTGGAAGATTCCCAAAACAGAATCCTATCACTTATAAGGGACTGAACACAAGCAAAATAGAAACTACGAATACTGTCTACGAAAAGTGAATCTCTAATCTTCGTATCAATGCACACATACTCTTTAGTTTAGATTGCAGGGAGTGACTATGATATTTCCAACTTAAGTTTGAGTCAATTATAACTCCTAGAAATTTAATGTTGTTGACTACTGGTATGAAATTACCATTCATCTTAGCATAAATATCTGCGTTTAATCTTAGATAATTTTGTTGGTACCAATTCCTCATCTGCTCTGCTGCACCCGAACACGCCTCAGATAGGGTCCTCAAGCACCCGCTCGCCAATACAACCGATGTATCTTCAGCACACATGACCCGAGGTAAACGCCTCAGAGAGACTGTTCGCATAAAGCAGAAAATTGGGCCCAGTATTGAGCCTTGAGTGACATCCTGCTTTACCTCCGTAGTACCTGAGAACCACTGCTTCTCATTACTTGTAACACACTATTATTTGTTTTATTTCTGTGAGATATGATTTTAGTAATAAAGCCATTTAGCAAGATTTAGCTTCCTCTGGCTTGCGTGGAAACGATTTTTATCATACGAAGAGGTAATGGCAGCCACAAAAGCGTATTTCAAGTATTTTGGATTCTCACTCAGATATGGAATCCATAAATTGGAAGATCACTAAACGAATGTACTGCCTTCCTGAGAGATTATATAAAATTATAAAATGTATTTTGCACCATTAAAATGTTTCTTATCAAAAGACAAAACTTATTAAACAACCTATTCATTTTTAGTAATTAAAGTGTTTACTTACAATCCTTGAGAACTCAAGCTGATGTTTGCCATGTAACACATTTTTACCAATTGATCCCAAGTCGCACCAGGATTTTTGTCTTTGACTGGTTTCATTCTTGCTAGTATTTCATCACACGCATTTATAACTGACTAAAAATTAAAACAAAAACATACAAACACTTTAAATATGCCTATTTATGTTTCTTTAAAAGTGTTAGACAATATTATGGTTTCAATAACACTAAAATCTTGGACTTTCATTGTCTTTTTTTTTGTTTATTGATATCCAACCGCTTTCAAGTGCTGAATTAAAAGTATTTTCTAAAGCTACGACTTATATACTATTCCTTGTTGGCCAAAGCTTGACCGATTTTTCACGGTTCAGCAACAGCTGCCAGATATTCGAAATGTCGACACTAGGTTTGCTAAATTCATTTTGGTTGTTTGCAATTATTACAGCTTCTTTAAATTTTCTTTTCTTCCAGTGGGTTTCTTAATAAATAACTTTTGCTTCTGATCATTGTATGAGGTGTCGTTTTGACCATGCGTGTTTGGCAATCCCTGATTTTAACGTTTCACCTCGTTCCGTATGCTTTTTGTGTTCTTTAATTCTAATTTCCAGTGTTCTTTTTGTTTCCCCGACGTATACCTCACCACATTCACAGGGAATTTTGTAGATACAGTCATTATTTGATACCTTGTTGTCCGGTGTCGTCTTAGTAAGAATAATTCTTTAAGTGGATTGGGATTTAACTGCCGTTTTAATATTATACTTATTTGCGATTCTGCGGATCTTTTCTGAAGTTCCTTATATATACGAAATTGTCATAAATATTTGGTCCTGTGGAGTCAAGACTCCACAGGACCAAACTGAACAAGTCAAGTCAATTATCAACTTGGAGTTTTTTGTCTAACTTGATAATTGTTGATTGTTTTCTTAACCAGTCTCTCACTTTAGCCATTTTGCTTAAGATCCCTAGTTAGGTTACTTATTTTATCTTGCATGGATTCCTTACCGTTACAAAAGGTCACGGCGCGTTTATATAGTGTACGTATGCTCCTTGTTTCGTTCCGTTAGAGTTATTAGAATTCTGGTGTAAATATTGTCCAGTGTGGGTAGGTTTTCTGTATACCGAGGTTTGTATATGTCCATTATTGCGTTTGGCTAGAACGTCGAGAAAGGTAGAGCCGAATTTTGCTTCTTTGCCATTGTGAATTGGATACAGGGTCGGAAACAATTTAGATGTTTTAAAAAACCTTCAAGTTCTTCGTCATTACTTGTCCATACATTAAAATATCGTCAACATATCTTACCCAAACTTTTGGTTTGATTAATGCAGTTTTAATTGCATATTCCTCAAACCGCTCATCGCTCTCTCCAGTGGTAGCAAATATTTGTATGGAATGGTTTAAGGAATACGCCATTAAAACTGCATTAATTAAACCAGAAGTTTGAATAAGATATGTTGACGATACTATTATTGTATGGAGAGGTAATGACGAAGAACTTGAAGGTTTTTTAAAATATCTAAATTATCTCCGACCCTGTATTAAATTCACAATGGAAAAGGAGCAAAATTCGGCTCTACCTTTCCTCAACATTCTAGTCAAACGAAATAATGGACATATACAAACCTCGGTATACAGAAAACCTACCCACACTGGACAATATTTACCCCATAATTTTAATCACTCAAACGGAACGAAACAAGGGGTCATACGTACTCTATATAACCCCGCAGTGATCTTATGTAGCAGTAAGGAACTTGCAAATGAAATAATAACTAGGTCTGAAGCAAAACGGCTACAGTGGACTGGTTAAGGAAACAATAAATAAAGACAATGGAAGCCCAAGATTTTAGTGTTATTGATGCCCATTTATGTGTTTTACTTATTTAACTGAATCTTTAAGACATCACGAAATATTAATGCCTAAGTACTAAAACACCGTGGGTGTCCAAGCACTAAAACATGCAAGTTTTGCATTTCACAGCACCTTTTAGTTAACGCGGTAGTGCCACTACGGACGTTATTTTAAATAACTACTATCTAATACTAAAATCTTGGACTTCCATTGTCCTTATTTGTTAATTGTTGCACAACGTTTCGGTTAGTGATGTATCTCCAACCGTTTTCAAGTGATAACAATTAACAAATAAAGACAATGGAAGTCCAAGATTTTAGTGTTATTAAAACCATAACATCGTCTAACACTTTCAAGGACACTACTACCTAAATAGGTCTCCCCGGCTACACAACTAACCACCACTAACCACCATACTACCGAGGAGACAAATAAATAAATAATGTTTAAATTATATATAATATAATAATGTACAAATAATAAATAATATATAAATGCTTTTGTTTATAATGAGGCGCGTCTGATTTTACTTACTAAACAGACTGATTCCGAAGTCCAACTTCCACCAGTGGCAAAACTGTTAGGTGACGAAATATTGCAAGTGGGTTTCACAGATACTAGATCAATAGGTATACCCAATTTATAAGCACACACCTGTGCTACTTTTGTATTAATGCCCTGTCCCATTTCCACACCTCCATGGGTAATAGCTACACCGCCGTTTTGAAAGTAGACGGACACTAGAGTGGTGTAAGTCCCCTGTAAGCCTAGTGTCCACCTCATCGTTACAACAGACATACCTTTCTTTTTCCATCTATTTGCCTAAATCAAAAGAACATTAAAAATAGTACGAATGATTTTTGTTAACGGCTATTAAAGAGGCTCTCTGGTTTGACGGTCTGAATTTTTTTGTGATTTTTTTGTAAGAACCAATAAAGAGATAGAACTTTGAAGTTTCTATCATTTATTTATTAGTGTTTCAAGAGTATACATACAAATTTTTAGCTAAAAGTATTCATTAGAAACAAAGTTATAGCGAATATGTTCTATAGTTTTGTGGCGGATCCATGTTTTAGTTTGTTTTATTTGGGTTATTCGCCTTTTTACTTTTTGGAAAATGGGACCCTCTTGGTCCGGGTCCCGGGGTATTCGGGCTGACCCTGTCCAGCCCTATTGACCCCTATGAACTTGCAGATCGCCTGCAACAAAAAAGAAGAAAACCCCCAAAAAAAAACCCCAAAAAATCACAAATATTAATCTACGTTTCGGTGGCAAGTCGGCTACCGTTATCAAGATTGAAACTAAAACAAAAAATTAAACTAAATTTTAAGAAATTTTAGGTCTAAAAAAACTTAGGAAATTCTGCTTGCTTTTGAACTTTTAATGACGTTTTGTCATAAGTGACAATAGGTTATTGGACTGGTGTATGTATAGTAATTAAAAAGACCAGAAAGGTGGTGTGTTAATTGATTTTAAGTTTACCTGAATTTACTTCCAGCATCAAGCATAGGTAACCATGTATTATTTAAACTAACAGATATTGATGCTACACATCTGTCTTTATTTAATAAAATAAATGCACTTTCCTTTATTTTACGTTTTTTTGAACAAGTTTCCTTTGCTAAAATGCTAGAAGCATTCCAGTTTATTATGTGGTTATTATTAAATGCGTGTTGACAGATTTTTGATTTGTGGAATTCTGTGTTTCTAATATATGTTCTATGTTCTTTTATGCGTTTGGCTAATGGTCTGGAAGTTTCACCTAAAATTTCTTAAAATTTAGTTTAATTTTTTGTTTTAGTTTCAATCTTGATAACGGTGGCCGACTTGCCACCGAAACGTAGATTAATATTTGTGATTTTTGGGTTTTTTTTGGGGTTTTCTTCTTTTGTGTGCAGGCGATCTGCAAGTTCATAGGGGTCAATAGGGCTGGACAGGGTCAGCCCGAATACCCCGGGACCCGGACCAAGAGGGTCCCATTTTCCAAAAAGTAAAAAGGCGAGTAACCCAAATAAAACAAACTAAAAGTTATAGCGCTCTGAAGACACCTGCCTCGAAAAGATGGACGCTCACTCCCTCCACAAAATCAGCTGATTGGTTTATCTGAAAATAAAAAAATCGGCCGCATTTTAATCTGTGAGCTTAAATACAGCTTAAATACACGAAATGGACTATTATGAAAATAAAAATTGAAAACTAGATTTTTGACAGACTTGAAATTTTTAAATTTTATGTATTTTTTGTCAACTTTTTGTTAAAAAATGGAAATATTTTAAATTTTGGGGTAATAATATTGACCATTTCCTGCGTCTATATGTGCTAAGTCGACCCTACAAATTTGAAATAAATCGGCCGAGCCGTTCTCGAAATATGATGAAGGAGAGTTTGAAAAACATAGTTTTGAGAAAAACGCGTTTGAAGTTTTAAGTACAGTTACAACTATAAAAATCCTAACTTACCATTAATCTGCGATACCAAGACTAAAACAAATTTTACAACTTAAATAACTACACCAATTTTTTCCTACACTTGTTTAAACTTGTCTATACTTGTATAAACATACATTTGTATGAAGGGTCACAGGTATCAAGCCGACAGAACAAAATAGGATCAGCCTCTCAGCGCTCAGCTCAGCGCTCCGAACACACTGCTGTATCTTTATAATGGCTTTGCATTTTGAAAAATCACTTTACCACCATATTCTAGATTTTTAGCGGAAGACGCCGAGTGCCGCATGTCCATGGAGGGGGATGAATCGGCAGAACACATACTGTGTTCGTGCCCAGCAATGGCACGACTAAGATTCGCGATCCTCGGCAATGACACCTTGGTGCCGGGGGAGGTGAAAGATTTCTCTCCCAACAGGATCCTTAGATTTATTAGAAGTCTGGACCTGGTGGGAGGAATATAAAAGGGTGTGAGCCACAATAGACCGATCGGTCGCGGTGGAAGGGTGTTATACCCACTCACTTTAAACCTACCTACCTATCTACCTATTCTAGATATATTAAGGAAACAATTAATGCAAAAAAAATGATTATTTGAACCTGTCAAACCAGAAAACCCCTTTAAAGAAAGCAAAGTTTATATTGTTAAGACTAAAGACGTATAAAAAACAGTTTGGCGCTATAAAAATAAGTCAAAACACATTTTTTTTTCTGATATGGATATTGGCCAACACCGGTTTGAAACTGGCAACAGCGCATTGATCACATGACTTTGACCAGTTGGAAGCCTGGCACTACAAATACAAGGTATTACATTGCGCATATTTCCTGACGTAAACAAAGTAAATGGCAAGTTTTAATTTATGACTTAATTTTATGTGGGAGTATATATATTTTGAATAAATAATAATTTATATTATTTAATAATATCTTTTCTAAGTTTTTCTTCTAACTTACACGTATTTTCCTAACAAACTGCATTTTAATTAAATAGAGATAACGTTTTCGGTGATGTCATGCGCAAATCGAACCAGATTTGAAACGCCTGTGTTCTGTTTATCATACTTCAAGGGCGGATTCAGAAAATCCTTACGGGGGGCGGTCTTAGGCAAAATAACCGGAGGGTTTGGGGGTATATTTGTATTGGAATACCCCTCAACGTAGAAGAGGACCGAAGCCCGGGGGTCCGGGAGTCGGTCCCCGGTATAGTCCAGGAAACGAATCATTTTGCTTAGCAATTTTTTCAAAATGCATAGAATGACTTGAAATTTTGACAGTAGATAAGAAATAGTCCAAGGATCAAAATCTATATCATTTTTAAGCAAAAAATGTCCCATGCATTTTTTTTTGTAAAATGATACTTTTTGTCTTATTTGCAATTGAAAGTCGAAATTTTTCGTCGATAAAATCAAAGTTTTTAATCGTTTTGCAAAGAACTCGATAAGTATGCATTTTATCCAAAAAACTGTAAATAACAAAATTGTAGCTTTTAAAAAAATGAATAAAATGTTTTTTTTTTGTAATTGCTGGGGGACCACTATCTACAAACCAAGTTGTGGTTTGTTAAATGTTAGCTGTTATTCATCAAACACAAAATTTTAGAGTTTCAACGGCAAATAACGCAAAATCTACGTATTTTTCGAGGAAAATTAATTATAACTTTTTTGAAGAATTTGCAAAGACCTTTCCTTTTTTAAAAAAAAGGTATGTATCATAAAAATTGAGTGAGTTATGATTAAAATAAGGTTAGACCAAATTTTTTGAGTGCAAAAATCTTCAAAAACAACCCCCTAATTTCCACTCTAATTAAAATGAGTCGTAGCCCTTTTTCAATTCTCTTTATTTATGTATGATAAATACATTCTTAAATTTAAACGAATTTAAACTGTTTAATTTTGAAAAAAATGCAGCTGCAAGTGAAAATCAAATTTTAATAAAAAATGACTTTTTCTTTTAAATAACTCGAAAGCTAAGGTAAGATACGTAAAAATTACTAAGGTATCAAATTGTAGCTTTTTCTTTAAATTACAAATATTTTGCCTTTTTTAAAATTTACTGTATGACGGAAATTAAGTGAGATATAACCGTTTAAAATGCGTATGTATAGACGAGCCCTACCTAGTTTCAGCCCTTTAGACTCACCCCTATAAAAAGTAAAAAGTTAAAAACTGAAGGAATTATTCTTAAAAACCAATTTTTTAGAGCATTCTTAAAGCCCATATACATTTTTTTGGAAATATCTTTTCATTTTTATACATTTTCAGTATGTGTTTTTTCTATTTTATCCATTAAATGTTTTTTTCCATTAATCCATAATAGGGGTTACTTTTAAGTGTTGAATGACTTTAACTTATATTTCAAAGATTAAACATTTATTATCCAACTTATTTAAGCCAAGTTTTACTTGAATTAAACTTAAATATGAAAGTATAAGTAAGTTTTGAATGATTTAGTAATAAGGGGTAGTTTTAACCATCTAAAAAATAAAAAAAAGCCCATTGGCGTAATGCACACTTTAAGGGTGAGTCGAACTTAATTCCAACTTTTTATGCGATTTGGTGCATTTATTAAAAAATCCGAAGTTTTGTACTATTTTTTGCATTGTAATATTTTAAGGGTGGATTTTTGAGACTAAAAAAATTATAAAATTAAATTAGTATTACTTTTGAGCAGTCATATTTTTGAAATACAGCTCTGTGACAATATGTTATTTTTCTAGGGTAAATAATTGCTTTTTATTAAATCATAATAAGGGTTGATTTTCAAGGGTTAAAATATATTTTATAATGTTTTCAAGAATTAAATACTTATTTTTCGACATATTTAAGCATTATTTTAGGTTACTTAAGCATAATATGTAAGTTTTGAAGGTTTTTGCAATAAGATGATGTTTTTACCCCTAAAAAAATAAAAACCTACTTTTAGCATAATGGAAATCATTGTAGGGTTTGAATTTTTGAGGTCTGAATATTTCAAATAGTCTTTCAAAGAAACAAAATACCTTTTACCTATTTAAATCAAATTTTACCCAACTTAAGCGTTTGATTGTTTTTAGCAATAAAGGGTAGTTTTCACCCCTAAAAAATAAAAAGCGCCCATCGGAATAATAAAGATTTTGAAGAGGAGGCTTAGTTCAGCTTAATTCCAAATTTTCATGCAAATCTATGCATTTTAAAAAAATTGCCAGGTTTTGCACTTTTTTCAGCTTTGTTTCCTGGACTAGTAGGCCTACGTATTATAGCGACCACATTATTTTTTACAAATAACTAATACCTAACCAAATGCAATAGGCAACATAAAAAGTTTTTAATTAATAACCAACTAAATACCGTAACAACGTTCTTCCATTTTTAACTTGTTTTTTTTTAATTTTTTTTTTGGCTGACGGGGGGGGGGCGATCGCCCCATTCGCCCCTCTCTGAATCCGCCATTGTCATACTTTGTATTTGTTGTGCCATGGCCTGGAAGCGTCACTAAAATAGGAAATACGGTAACATAGTTTAGTTTGTAGACCCTCTTAAAGCTAGTCATATGGGTCATAGTGAACTTTCCGACTTTAATCGTTTTCATCTTTGATACGACATCGTATTTCCTCGGGCCCACCTAAAGCTCACTTTGTGCTTCCAGCGCAGCGGCCGTTTTTATTTTACATCGTATAATTAGGGTTAGAATTTAATTTTCTATTGCGTGCGTGTTAACTAACCAGAACTAACTTTTTCTTGTTCCGTGCTGTACGTTAAGGTTGCCAAATGTCCCGGGCTTATAAATAAATAAAAGATGAACAAAACATGATTTCATCTAAGTGTGTTAGCTTTCACGGCGGATTTTAACTACATTATTTGGGTTATCCGGGCTTATTTGCTGTGGTCTGTTCAAGGAAGTTTAAAGGTGTATGGAAGCCCAATGCTATGGCCCATTCGATCAAAAAATGTCCAGCCCAGTATGAAAATAACTGTCAGAGTTGGCCCCGCCGATTCTGCGCAATAACAAAATTCCACGAAATAATTTAATGTGTTGCCTACTTACACACTGATAAATCAGTGTGAAGTTAGCCAACACATTATAATTTTATGAGAGCCGGAGTACCGTTTTTTGGATTGATCAAAACCTTCTTATTTTAGTGATTAGTGTTTATTAAATTGTGACTATAATTTTGTGTTTATTGTTTGTTACTTATATCGTAACAAAATGACTAGAGGTTGTATGGTTTTTTCTTGCAAATCCAAGGGTAACATACCCGGCATTTTTTACTTTAGGTAAGTATTTCTTTTATTTAAATTAGGTGCTTCTTATGAGGCGTAACATTAGGTAACCGAATAAATAATAATATATCAATTATGAATAATAGAAAATGAAAATTTCATAGGAAATATTAGTGAGAAAAGTAAGGCAATCTTAACTATCTTTTAGATGATTTCCACAATGTTTGTGTATTTCTGTGGATTATTAAAAAGAAATAAGGTTTACATTTAGGTACTTTTATTTCATTTAATAATTTAGTACACTCTTTTAAAGAATCAAAATTATTGATTACTGGACAGACCAGGCAAATTTTAATATATACAGGTCCCTCTAATTGAATGAAAGGAAGTACAATTTTGGTACGGTTTTTTGGGACGCTGATTACAAATCTAAAAAAAACGGCAATGTTTCGTTTTCAGATATTCATCATCAAAATTGAAAATCAAACTAACCTTATTTACACTATTCCTCCTTCTTTTTCACAAAATTCTTGATTTTTACATAAATTGGCACACAATATTTCACAAATACCTTTTAAAAACTTTTTTAAGTTTATTTTACACCTTTTTACACTTTTATTTTTTAAGCAAATATGGCTTTCTGCCTTTGAACTTAAAAGTTCGCAATTTAATGGAGAAAAGATGTAAAATAAATAAAAATACAAGGTTTTAAAAGCTGTTTATAAAATATCGTGTGCCACTTTAGTGTAAAAATCAAGAATTGTGTACAAAAAAAGGGAGAATATAGTGAAAATGAGGTTAGTTTAATTTTCAACTTTGATGATGAAGATCTTGGAAACAAACGTTGCCGGAAAGATATTTTTTCAGATTTGTAATCAGCGCCCCAAAAAATCCCTGTATACCAAATTTGATCAAAATCGGAGAGGAGGCAACTTTCGAGACAATACCATTTGTTTAAAAATAAATTAGATTTTTGGTTTCTTCATCTTGACAACTTTTTAAGCTCGACACTTAGACACATAATATTTAACGGATACTGTTACAATGGATACTCAGGTACCAAAGGTTACTAAACATTTTTAACCACTGTTATTCTGTCTCATGAATGTTTGTTATTAGTAAAAAGTATATGCCTAAAAAGCAGTTATAAAAATTTTCACTTTTTAATGTACAACCAGAATCTTAGGATTAGATTAAACTCATTTACACTATCTTGCCCTTCTTTTATCACAAAATTGGTGATAAGTACATAATACTATCATACAATGTTTGAAATTTATTTTAAAAAATCTTGTTTTTATTTATTTACAAAGATTTTTGGTAAAAATACAAAACTTCCAAAAATATCGACCATTTAAATAGAAGGCAGTAAAGTGGCGCCATCTATTCTTTCCATATTATATCAGATGATATAAAATCTAATATTAGACAATAATTTTAAATATTTTATAGTAGTATCCTTTAATAACAGTGAATGTTGGAATTTGACATTTGATGATGTCAATTTTATAGATAGTAAAAAAGAATTATGGAAATCCGGCCCTGACCTACTATTCATTGCGCAAATTCCGCGGGGCCAACCTCGCTATTCCCGCTGCCCTGCACGCCTGGACAATTTTGTTCTACAGTATTGGGCTTCCATACACCTTTAAACTTCCTTGGGTCTGTTGTTTTTCTACCTGAGGTTTCGTCTACTACTGCGTCTGCCGCCCGCAGTAGTAGACGAAACGTCAAGTAGAAATACAACCGACCACGGCAAATAAGCCCGGAAAACTCATATAAATAAAAAAAAGATTTGTTTATTTAAAACCGCTCTGACCAAAAATAAATAATTTATTTTAAGTACAATAAATACTTTTATTAATACAAATTTGGTTTGCCAGTGCCTCTCGCAGTCATATAATCATGATTGATAGAACAGATTCTAAAATTCCGTTAGCAAAAATTCTAAAAAAATGTTTTACGGACGGCGATTCTATACTCAGTTTTGTACTTTCCGTGCTTTATCTATTTTGCAAGAACTCTTAAACATTACAGTTATATTTCAAATCGCGAAAAAAAAAATATAAAATATGCTCGATAGCGCAGATATATTGTCCTCCCATATTTTTAATAAAAAAAATATATATTCACTGAAGGGTAAGTGGTTTTAGTCTAAGAGTCAGTGAACCATCCGACTAACCCATTACCCACAAAGCTGAAATTTTTAAATATTATTTTACTGTCGGTAAATTATGAAATTAATACCGTTCTGGCAGGTATCCTCCGGTTACTTCATTATCTATTAAAATTTTGAAAATGTCAAAAAATTAAACTGCATCCACAAAGCTAAAATTTTGATATGATGTAATTTACATATTTGTGAGACAACCTATTTTGATTGTTACAAGTATATGTCAGACGATAGTAAAGTTGTCGTCGGGATGGCAATTTATAACCTGCTCCCAGAAGGCTAAAATTTTAAGGACATATTCTTTCAATAGTTGGAAAAGTATATTTAAACTGCCAAACTATTCTGATGGTTGCAAGGGTCTTCCAGACTAGTAGGTATATAATAGTCAGGGCGCTCGACGAGAGTGCGGGCGCAACAGACTCGTATGAGCTTTATTGTCAGAAAGAGAGGATATATTTGTTGTGTATTTTGAAGATATAAAAAAAGATTACTTAAATGTAAGACAAACAAAGTTACATGTGAAATTTAAGTTTTTATTCATGTTAACCAAAAAAATATATATATATATATATATATATATATATATATATATATATATATATATATATATATATATATATATATATACCATTAAAACTTCTTAATCTTAAAGGTCTGCATACATTATTGTCGTAACTTATTAGTCCTCATCTTCTGAATTGAAATGATAATCATCTATCATCTCATCGTTTTTCTTTAAAATATCCAATACACAAGAGGTATATCTCTCACATGAAACATACGAGTCTTCTGATCTAACAATGAAAGCAACTTTGATTTTTAAAAAACGAAATGGTCCCTTTGAAATTACAGGTCCGCCCTTGCACTCTCGTCGAGCGCCTTGACTATTATATACTGGTCTGGCAGACCCTCAAAACCATCAGAATGGTCTTGCAGTTTAAAAATACTTTTCCAACTATTGAAAAAATATGCCCTTAACATTTTAGCCTTGTGGGAGCAGGTTATAAATTGCCATCCCGACGACAACTTTACTATCGTCTGGCACATACTTGTAACTTTCAAAATGGGTTGTCAATTTTTTTTTCGACTCACACATATTAAAATTAACATCATATCCAAATTTAAGCTTTGTGGAAGCAGGTTAAATTTTTTTTTACATTTTTAAAATTTTAAGGGATTATGAAGTAACCGGAGGATTCCTGCCAGAACGGTACTAAATTGAGTAAACGTAATTTAAAAAAGTAGCCCTTTTTAATAATGTAGTTGACGACTCTAAATTTCCAATTTTGATGGACTGCTCTTAAATAAGCTCTGACACCAAAATTTCTGTTTGGAATGTGGATTTCTGCGTGTACCCTTGTATTTTGGAAACTAAATTCTAGTAGGCCTGATTATTAATAAGAATTATATTTTGTTTAATCGCATCTTATATTTATTAAAAACCTTAATCAATATTCTTTTCAATTTACTTAAATAAAAAATTTTAAATAAATAAAACAGTTAAATTTAGCTTCATGAGGTTTTTTGACAACATAGATTTGTCTGTGACACCGCTTGTTACATGAATCGCGTCTCAAATGAACATTTAAAATTTTATTCAGTATGGGGCCTCTCGGCGATTGGGTATGCGTAATTATAGCACGTGTTCTCTGGAACTGCTTCTATATCTATCCTTTTTGCCTAATATCGAATGCCGAGATTCGGGAAAGTGAATAATCTATCTACTTCACCATTTCGAATTTTAACAAGGGGTCTGTTATTTAAGAGGTCTTTGGTTGACACAATCTCAAATTTAAGGATTTTTAAAATGCTCTATTTACCATACTATTTACCATCTACCCGGTTATAGGCTTTAATAGTCTGCCATTCTCTCATCAATTTTTCTTCAGTTTTCATTTGATTTATAAATTTAAATATTTTGAGAAATTTGTTGGAGTTCAGGTTAGAATCCTGACCTCTAAGATCCAGAAAACTCATACTTATGTTTTCCATGAAAGCTTTCTATAGTTTCATTTCAGGTACCTGAAAGGTATATTCTTAGATTTGTAAGGTTTAAATAGTGAATTAAAAACAAAATAATTTCCATAGAATCAACCTTTTGGAAGAAATTTCTCACCTTTCTGGAATCAAAGTAATATAAACTCCTATTGAGGGAATCTCAGAAGAAATTTTGGGAATTTCCTGTAAAGAAAAAACTGTATTTAAATTGAACAAAATTAAAATAAAAATTTTCAAAACTTCCAACTTTTTACCCAAAAAAATTGATTTTTTAAACTTAAAAAAACTTTAAAATATTCCATACTTAAATATTTTAAAAATTCCGAATTTTTAAAAAAATTTATTAAAATTAAAAAAATTAAATATTATATTAAATATTTTACAAAAAATTCCAACTTGTTCCCCCACTAGGAAATTGTCTCCTCTGAATTCTTTCTCCCCCCGCAATTCTTACCAGCCCCTCACAGAAAGCCAACCGTGGGTTGCGTTTCTCCGAACGCCTTATTTAATTGAGGACCCCCCATTAATTTTTGGTTTATTTTCTTTGGGAAAAAATATGATTTTACCCTGTTTAGAGTTATTTCCTCCGGAACTTTTTCTTTGGCAAAAAAATTTGGGTTTTATTGTGGCAATTTTTTTACAAAAAATTTAATTTTACTTTGAAAGGAATGGCTTAAAAAAATTTTAGTTGTAAAAGTTTCTGCAACGGTACTTTCATAATTGACCAATAGTAAAATAATATTTAAAAAGTTTTTAGCTTTGTGGAAAATGGGTTAGTCGGATGGTTTACTAGCACTCCTACTATTTCGAATGTTTGGATCTGGGACTGCTCTTAAATATTTGCTCTGATCACCTGATTGCTGTTTGACGAATGTGGACCTTGCTGCGTGTACCCTTGTGGTTTTGGAAACTAAAGTTCTAGTAGGCCTGATTCTCTAGAGTAAGAATTATATTTTGTTTAACTCGCATGCTAATATATTTTTAAAAACCTTTAATCAATATTAGCCCTTTTCTAATTTTTAAATACATACATACATTTTAAATAAATACAAACAGTTCAATTTTAGCTGAGGATCATGGAGGTATTTTTGACAACATAGATTTGTCTGTGACACCGCTTGTTACATGAATCGCGTCTCAAATGAACATTTAAACATTTTATTCAGTATGGGGCCTCTCACCGTCAGATTGGGGTGCGTGGCGTAAATTATAGCACGTGTTTTCTGTAGCTAACCCCGCTTCTATATCTATCTCTTTTTGCCTATATATCGTAATAGCCGAGAGAATCTATCTACTTCCCGCATTCACGAATAAAACAAGGGGTCTGTGTATTCTAAGAGGTCTTTGGTTGACACATTTCATCTCATAATTTAAGTGATTTTTAAAATGCTCTATTTACCATACTATTTTACCGATCTACCTTGTTATATGCTTTAATTTCTGCCATTCTCTCATCAAGTTTATCTTCAGTTTTCATTTGGTTTATAAATTCAAGTATTTTGGGAAATTTATTGGTGTTTAGGTTAGCAATCCTGACCTCTAGGGGATCCAGGTTCAGCTCATACGCTATGTTTTCCATGATGCTTTCTATAGCTGCGAGTCCTTCCAGAGTACCTGAAAGAGTTGTAAGTATATTCTTAGATTTGTAAGGAGCTTGTAACATAGTAAATAAATAAAACCAACTTATACATACACCTTTTCTCATAGAAACTTTCATCCCCTTTGAAGGTTTAAAAAATACTACCACCTTTTCTTTTTTTTTTGGTAATCAGAAGCCTAATTATAAACATCCATATTTTCAACTTAAAAATGACGATTTTTCTGTAGATAGTTTCATCCTCATCTTTAACCCCAGGGACGTCATCCCAAAAAACATATCATTTTTCGTAATCGTAATCAATAGGCTACAACCAAGACCAAGTTTAGAAATGATGAAGTTCCATATAAACTTCACAACTTCACCCCCATTCTACCCCTTTAGGGTGGGAGTTTTACCCATTCATTCATTCATATGTATAATATGAATGACTATATAAATGGTATTTCGCTTATATATATATATATATATATATATATATATATATATATATATATATATATATATATATATATATATATATATATATATATATATATATATATATATATATATATATATAGTATTATATTAATATATATATATAATATATATATATATATATATATATATATATATATATATATATATATATATATATCTATCTAATTTAAATATTAAACGCTCAATTACTTCGGAAAAGGTTTTTATTGAGTTACAATCTCTTTTCCGTATTGTCTCACAACCCCTGGTCTTCCAATGTCTTTCCCATTAGGTTTTCTCTCCATTACCTTGGATTTAAAGGTACCACTAATCCCAAGCAATTCAATTACTTAGAAAGTAATTCGATTACTTATAAAGTAATTAAATTACTTAGAAATTAATTTAATTACCTAATAAATAATTGAATTACTACGAAAAATTCAATTACCTTTCTTTATGGAAAAACACCCGGAATTTTGACCGGCCAGAAAGAGTATCTTAAAACACGGCGCCGGGATGCTTTGAATTCGGCGAACACCGCCTCCGCGCCGATTTAGTATTTTCGATTGATGCTTACCGCCACCGTTTTTATTCTTTTTTTGTGGAAAAATATTTTAGAGTCATTTAATGGAGAACTTGCCGAGAAAGTAGTTTGAATAGTGTGAGGTGCGCGTATGATGCATATTAGTATAAACATTTTATTTGTTTAGTATATCGTGTTTAATATATGAGGTAATTTAAATAGAGTAATTGCTAAAATTTTCAATTACTTTTAGTTTAGTTAAAGTTTAATGTCTAATTAATATTAATAATTTACCAGGTGATCTGGTATAAGCATTCGCATGAGTATCAGTTCGAGCGAGATATGTATCATATGTCCATGTATCGAAGTTGTACCCATTTTCAAAACAATCCATTAATGGAAAATTAGTCGCTTCGTTTCCCATGCCACACCCAATGTCCGTATAAAGATCTGTCTTCATGTTTTGTATAGCTCCTTTTTCGTCTACTCCAACTTCGTATTTTGCGTAGAGCGGCATTCTTTTTCCTGAAATTATATTTCATAATTTATTTTTAAAGTATATAAATATTTTAAAGATATTTAAATGATATTTACAATATTTTAAATATTTTAACGTATTTAAATTATCTGACTTTTTTGTAAAAAAAAAACAATTTAATTATCAAAATTAACGAAAATAGTGCAACTCAACAGTATTTTGCCCTGCTCTGTCTATAACATACCTATAGCTTTCATATTATGATGAAATCTCATCCAAACTTTAACTGGTTTTTGTAACTTATAAGCAGCTAAAGCGGCTGCCCCCGTAACATAACCACTTCTTAAAATTTTTCCTCCATATGATCCTCCCAAACGTCTTACAGATATGTCAATTCTAAAAATAAAAATAATATAGAAAATGTCTATTTGAGAAAAATATATAATTACTTTTGGTCTTCCTTATAAGAATACATAAAAAAATGTGGCGTTAATTTTTTTTATTAAACATCATTAATTAATTCATAAAAAAGTGTGTGTTTTTTTTCTAAATGAGAGTGAAAAGCTTACTTTTGGGCATCCAAATTTAGAATTTGGGATATCATACACTGGGCTTGCATTATCCATTGCGTTCCACTCCAAATTTCTAAGCCCTCTTCAGTGGGGATGGCGTCACAAACTTGAGTTTCCATGTGAAAGTGGTACTGACTACCGAGGTAGAATTCCCCTTTTACTCGCTTGGTTTCTTTACCTACAGAAAAAAATATAAGGTACTCGCACAGGTTCGTATCGATCATACAACTAGTACCAAAGTACCTAGGGTATTCCTGGTTATTTTTAAATAGTAATATACCGGGTGTAAAAAGTATATTGCTCATAATTTGGATGGGCGATAGTGGAGCTCAAGACCGGTCGAAAAGCTTATATGACATATGTGTCAAAACTTGACAGATTTTTGTCTAAACGATATCAAAGTTTGAACTTTAAAAGTAATTATTTCTGAAAACTAAAACTTTTGTCTTAATCGCTTATCAGTAGAGTTATTTACTATTAAAATAAACTAAGTTTTAGATATTTCAATCTACAAATAAAAAAAAATAATATTAATAATAATTTTTCCCTCAGTAAAAAATGTAAAAAACAATTGGCAACAAAGCTACCTAGCTAAAAGCCTTGTGTAGTCAGTTGTAAATACGTGTTCAACGGCTGCGACATTTTTGGTTGTTTTTAAATCGGGAAAAATGCGGAAATGTTATAAATTTACAACTGTAGTGTCCAAGAGTTTTAAAAACGAGATGGGTGCAACCGAGAAATCTTATTCTTCAGGCAAAATAAAAAAGTGCTGTTTTAAAACATAATAATTTGTGCTCTAAAAGTGAATATTTAGCCTTTTTGTGGTGAGTACAATTATTTTTTAATTACAAAAATTAATCAAACAAAAATGTATTGTTTATTACATAAATTTAATTTCCAATTAAATATCAAAATAAATTGCAAGAAGTAATTTTTATTATTTGTATATAAATAAACATCTCCTTAAATAAGTGTAAATATGCAAAACTCGCAAAAAACGTTTGACTCGCTTCGATGAAACGGGCGCGGTGTTGCCAATTTTTTTAAATTTTGAAAGGCCATATTTCGAAAAGTTAACTTTTGACCCATATGTTTTTGGCTTTTTCGACTTGTCTTGAGCTCCACTATCGCCCATTAAAATCGTGAGCATCATACTTTTTACACCCTGTATTTTAATAACATTATTGCACATGGTTGGTACACCATATTTATTAGTAAAAAACAATAAATACTATTTATTTTTTAAGTAATATAATGACACTGTTTCGCCACCGATTGAGGTGGTCTAATGTAAACGGTGTTTTAAAAAGTTTAGTATTTTAAATCAATCGGTTTAGGAATTTACATTAAATCTGACAACAAAGCGAAATAACATTTGTTTAAAAACTAGTAGTAGATATGCTGGTTTTAACCTAAATGTCTGTGAAACTAACCATAAAATATTTCATTAAAATCGAAAAGATATTGCATTTTTACGCACCCTGATAGATTTTTAAAGATTAAAACTCATCGTACCTGTATGCTTTGGAACAACCGACGATTGATGTATGATCCGATCGCTTTTATTGGCCTGCAATAGCTCTTGCGGAGTCAGTAATGGTTTACTTGTAGCTTTTTTGTAGGTTACTTGCACCAAGTCAGCAGCCTTTACAGCTGTTTCGTGCTTGTTAGCTACAATGAGGCCAATAGGTTGTGAAAAGTATTGTACCTAAAATATACAGTGAGATTTTGATATCATCGTATAACAAGATACTGCGAAAGTTTCACTTGATTTGACATGAATTTTCAAGATGATATTTCACCACGTTGCCCAACCGCTGTGTTCACACATCGTCGTTGTGGTTGGGCCCAGTAGGATCTTTTGGAACATGCGCTAGAGTTGCTGGTTATCGGCAACTCTTGTTGCCACCGTATGGAACGGGATCCGAAGCTAAGATGAACACAAGGTTTTAACTCAAGGTAATCAGCATATCGTGCTGATGAGTGAATGACATCCTGTGCCTTAAACAGGTCTCCCCAACGGTGCCTCTGAGATACAGGGCGACCTCTCAGAGTATCTAGCCTTACTGCGGTAATGCGGGGCTCTGCCGTGGTGGACTATTACTTCCCTAGCTCCAAACAGAAAGCGGACAGAACCGCTTTCATAGGAAAAAAGTGACAAAGGTGCCCTGACCGAAACGGATAATTCCTTCGAGAGGTGCCACTCAAGGTCACAAGCAGACAAAGGTGCGCCGACCGATACGGGTGAATCCCTTTCGTAAAGTGCCCCTGAATAATCCATCCCGAACAAACAGGTGCTTAGGAAGGCTTTAAACAGAAAGCGGATAGGACCGTTTTCATAGGATAAGGCCGGAGATGCGGCCTCAGAAAGAACATCTGGTTCCTATAACAAGGACCTGGTAGCTACCCACGTCACTAGATCGGGAGAGGAGGGCATGATAGATCCAATCGTCTGCTCGTCATACTCTCCAGGAGACAGGGACACCAGGACACATCAGAACACATGTGCTCGTGTCCGGTAGCGACACGAGTAAGAGGAGATGTAAGAACTCTCTCCCAATCTGGTATCGGATTCATTAGAAGTCCGATCCTATTGGGAGAAATATAAAAATGTGTGAGCCACAATAGACCGAGCGGTCGCAGAGAGGGCGTAAAAAGTCCACTCACTTTAAACATACTTACCCTACCTCACCACGTTGTGCCAAGATAGACCTTTTGCATATATTTTTTTTGATTAATAAAAATATCTTTTACCATTTATGCCAAATATTTTTTTTATATAGGACTTTATAATAGAGACAAGAATTTCAAATTTAAATATAGAACACCAGCGTTACAATCAGAACTAGATATTTAAATGCCGTGTGACGTCACAAAGCGCCTTTCACGGACACAAGATAAACATATTCAAAACGCAAATGCTTAGTGCGTTTTAAATTTGAAATAAATTTTATAAAAAAAGCCTATGCTAGATTGGTTTCTGTGTGAGTTTTCTACATTTTTATAGTGAAGTGTGTGGTCATGTGATGTGCACTTTGTATCATTGTACCTGTCCACTGCAAAATAACTCCTCTTTACTCAGGCCAAAGGCTAGAGCAGTAATAGAATTAATTCCTGGGATGTCCTCGGCAGCATAAAAAGCAACTACGCCATCTAGCGCAAAGGATTTGGAGGTATCAATTGACTCTATAATCGATCCAGGGGTAACTTCGGCAGTTACAAGGCAACCATGTAGCTGATTTGGTAGATCTGGCCTATCTACGATGTATTGTGCCTGACCTATAAAGTCAAAACGGACAAACATATTGCAAAAATCACTATTGCTTTTATATACAGAGTGTTACCTGAAGTTTGTGTCAAAGCCTCAAGCTTAATTATCGGTTGAGTTACGGGGTACTCCGTTTTATTGGTACTAAACGTTTGAATTCCACTGGATACAGGTCTGGACAGCACAGTGGCCCCGCTCTTGTTTGCCGGGGAAAGTTTGGAATCTGGCGCGATGCTTAAAATGAACTAAAATTTTCGGTAACATTAAATATACCGGTTATTACTTAATCACTGGAAATCATGGTATGAGGGTTGAAATATTACCTTATAAAATAGGTTAATAGCAAGCTGCTTTCTGCACTCAGGTCCAGGATCAGGTGGATTATTGTCAGGAATGATTTCGGTACTCAGAGATGTAAACGCTTTTTGTAACGTATTATTGTCGAAGAGATTCTGACCTTTTAGTAGACTTTCCGTCATTGCTGCATGTACAAAAGTTTTTGTGATTGCACCATATATAATGTTTGCGGATTTTACTTGTCCATCTGTAGAAAGTTTAAATAGAAAACCAGCGTTTACCACAGCGTGGGTATTTTGAGCCCGGTTCATAATCTGAAATTAACACATTTATTTAGGTCTGCATGTGTGACGTACAAACTGCACAAATTTTGAGCTCTTTGTAAAGATAGAGGAAGATGTGGTTCTCGCCACTATTTGTTACCCTTGTTGTGAAATAAAAATGGTCTTATCACTTAACTTATCACAGTCCTTTAGTATTTCGCGAGACGTATACTAGACGTGAAAAGCCGCCTTCTCATCTCGCCTCGTGAATTTAGGAGGAAATTGATCTTTCGTCTCGGCGAGAATACCTTTCTCTTGCATGAGAGACGAGTCTCTCGCGTCTTGATGCGTTTCTTTTGTTATAAAAGAGACTTTGTGACAAACGAAAAATTCACAGCAAAAGAAGTGCTTCCCTCGCCTCATCTCGAGCCTCCTTATGAGAGACCAATCATTCTGTTGTCTTGGCGAGGAGACGAGGGACGAGAATATCACGTCTTGGTAGCATCGCAATTTTAAAATAACTGTCATTTTCTCATGTCTACATTTTTGTGAAATAAGATTACTGTGTGCTTTTAAATATATTTTTTTGTTAGAAACAACTTCTTAGCTCTTACCTTATAACTTCTATAGTAATATTTCTTGGGATCAAATCCTCTAAAAACGATCTCTTTAATGACTTTTTTGTCCATATCAATTGTCAAGAATTCACTAGGACTCTTTCTAAGCTCGGTATTCTCGGCATCAACTAAAATAAAAAAGAACATGTTATGATCTAAGATTGCAAAGTGTTGACACTTTGTTGCCAGGTTGTGCACACTCTTCATAAACTTAAAGAAAACGTTCATGTGACAACGACTCATATAACATAACAATTTATATATCTTATATATAATCAGTCAAAGAGTATTGTTATTCTCTTAAATTTTTACGTGATATGACATGATTACAGCTTATTGTGAGGAGTACACAGGTAGAAAATATCGAAAAAACACATTAGTTTGGTGGGAAGACTTTTAATGCAGAACGGTTTAATATATTATAAGTGTAAATAAAAATAAAAATAATTTTAAAAAATACTGACTTACTTATTACCAATGTAGCCTTACATGTCTCCAATATTAAAAATATATCTGATTGGAATCTCTGCTCCTTATGCTTGATCATTAAGTTTCCAGCTAAAGTACCAATCTAAAATATACCAATATATAATAAAAGATCAAGCAAAATCAATTTTTGAAGCTTTTGCAAGTTTTTACACACAGGTGATCATCTTTTGTATATATGAAAACACCGTCGCCTTATCAATTTTATAATTTTACTTTCCCAAACGGTTTTTGCACCTGTAACTGCTGCCCCAATAGGGGGAAATTAAACTAATTTACGACCGAGTTAACAACGGTTTAGAATGTTTAAGAAAATGTCAGATTTTAACAGGTTGCCTACTAAAATCATTGAATAACAATGACAATGACGTTTTGTTAAACATTCTAAACTGCTAAGTCCATTGCTAAATTTAACAACGCGATCATCACTCGGCCGTTATAGAGTTTTCCACTTTCTTTAGTTTTACATATTTTTAACATAATACACTTTTTATAAACCTTATATGAAAATGTTCTTTTTTTTTAAACATATAAACTTGAAAATACTTACTTTTATAAATTATACAATTTAACTGTTTTAAATATGTACTACTTAATGTTAAAAACTAATAAAAAAAAAGCATTTTGGTATTTTTCCAAGTTCTGTACTTTTAAATCTTTAATTCATATTAATAAATCATAGCTTAATTATTACCAATTATTAATAATAGAATGCTTTAATAAAAAAGAAATCTGTTGTTTGAATTTAATTTAAAAGTGTAAATTAAAAAAAGTTAAATGTAACATTATGAAATATCAAATAATATTTATTAACCATATTTTAAATTATAGATTATTTTAATATAATTAAACTAGTTGTATAGATAAATGCATGGTACATAAAGCATTACATGAATGCCAGCAGTACTAATATCACAAGTGACACAGTACACATTTTAAAATAATATATATAATTATATTATATATATATATATATATATATATATATATATATATATATATATATATATATATTATAAAAAAAAAAAAAAAAAAAAAAACAAAGGTACTAAATTTTTGGGTATATTAAAACATAAAATCTGGAATAGACAAAACATCATCATGAATCTATAATTTGTGTTCTCTCGGTCACGTACGTGCACACACACACACACTCACACATTCAAACACTAACCCTTAGGTGACAGATAATGGTTTACGCACATACACATACACATGCACACACACACAAACACTTACCCGTAGGTGACAGATAAGGGTATACTTTGCACACTCACACAGACATACACGCACATACACACATGCTCTTATGTGAGAGATAAGAGCTCCGTGATCATTAAGACACTACATATTTACTGTTTAATTTTTTACCATTACTAATTTTTCAACTTTGCATATTACGTACACATTCAGTCATAAGAAAATCTATCTTCCAGTTAAGTTAACAATATTTTAACTTTAATCTAGATATGCCCGGACCTTATACTCGCATTCCAAAAAATAATAATTAAAAAAATACATGTTAAACTAAAAAAAAACCCTGAAACGAATAAAGTGGTATAGAAATCCATCCATTCTCTACTAGTCTTACATTTAACAACAATTAAAATATTTTAAAAATGCATCAGCTTAATTATTAAGAAACATTAATATGCATTTTTCAAAAACTAAATAATATCCTGTTACCATACATTGTAAAACTCTGCTGTTGTTGATGTTACCAACTTCTAAATAATGCATTTAGTTGTAAGTATACCTAAAATTGAGAAAGATTTGCTTTTTTGATTGTATGTTTTTTTCATATTGTAGACCTGAGGAAGAAAATAAATATTTTCGAAAGCTCGTTAAACTAAGAAGTGTTTCACTTTAATTAGCCCTCTCCTGGACCGATACCCAAGAAATTTAGTACCTTTGTTGTTTAACTGGTCGGCCAAGACTTCCCTTCTCCTTATTTATATATATATATATATATATATATATATATATATATATATATATATATATATATATATATATATATATATATATATTATATATATATATATATATGTAATAATTTTGTAACATGGATGAGAATACTTATTTTGCGTTTCATTTAGAGAGTTATTAAAACACTTTTTCCCAGAAATGGTCTAGCACGTCCCCGTTATATAATGCGATCTTTGAAATCATTTTTATCTGCCTTAAGATTTTTATTGTTTTTCGCAGTTTAGTTGGTTTCTGTCTTGTTTACAGTACAGTCAAGTGTTTAAGTCGATTTTGATATAAAATGGCAAGTTCGAGTCGTCGATGTTGCAAAAATCCAGCCGATAAGTTTTGTTATATATGTGGACGGTTTATTATAAAGTGTCTAGGTAGATCGATATCTCAGGAAATCAAAAAAGCCTATTTTTTATATTTTAAGTACAAAATTGGGGATCAAGCTAAAAGTTGGGCCATTCATGTTTGTTGTGTAAGTTGTCACGTAAATTTAGTGCAGTGGATGTATCGCAAGAAAAATTCTATGCCGTTTGCTGTTCCTATGGTGTGGAGAGAACCTGCTGACCATGTAAGTGATTGCTACTTTTGCATCACTAAAACAGATTGGATTTCAAAAAAGCATAGAGACAAAATAGAGTATCCAAATTTGCCTTATGCGCTAAGACCAGTTCCTCATTGCCAGAAACGCGCCTTTAAACCTGGACATCGTGTTTCCCAGTGATTCTAATTCTTTATCAGAATCTGATCTACAACTTCCTGAGAACACCAGTTGTGACCCAACTTTTTTACCAACTTCCAGTTGGACTCACTTAATAACTGAGAATGAATTAAATGACTTGGTACGTGACCTAGGATCGTCAAATCAAAAATAGGAATTTCTTGTTTCCAGACTTCAACAGTGGAACTTGTTAGATAAAAAAGCAAGTGTTTCACTTGCGGAATGTAACATTATAAAGTTTTTTTTTTCGTCGCTATGTGTCTACTGTGATATTGATGTGGTTTAATTAATGAGCTTAATATGAAACATGATCCTAGCGAGTGGTGTTTATTCATAGATTCGACGAAATGTAGCCTAAAAGCAGTCCTGCTTCATAATGGAAACAAAAAACCATCCATTTCTTTAGCCCATTCAGTTACAATGAAAGAAACCTATGACAACTTAGCAACCATATTAAATCGTGTTAAATATGAACATTATCAGTGGGATATCTGTAGAGATTTAAAAGTCATAGGTATCTTGCTATGACTTCAACAGGGTTTTACAAAGTATTGCTGTTTTTTTTTTGCGTCTGTGGGACAGTAGGGCAACAAAAGAAAACTACAGTAAAAATATTTGGCCTCATAGAACTTCTTTTGAACCTGGTACTTCAAAAATTAAATATGCCCCCCTTGTTAACCCAAAAAATGTGCTGCTACCGCCTCTCCATATTAAGCTTGGACTAATGAAAAACTTTGTCAAAGCCACAGACAAAGAAAGTAGTGGTTTCCAGTACCTACGAAAAATATTTCCTTAACAAAGTGATGCAGCTCCTAGATAATCTCCGTTTTCAAGAACAATTAAATGAAAAAAAATTGGACGCTTGGATGTGTTTTGTACGTGTAGTGAAAGGATTTTGAGACAACAAAAAGATGAAGACTCATAGATGAACTATAGTCAAAAGCAGTGCAGTGCAGGGTGTCAAACGCCAATTTCTCATATTATTTTAGCCCGCCCGATAAAATTATTTTAAGCATATAAAATAGCAAATAATCTTAACTCAGAGTTTTACAATAGTCACTTTCTTTGAAATTATTAGAAGTATATCTTGTTGTCTAATAGTTCTTTTTACCCCAGACCAAAAAAAAAATGCAAAAAGCAAAAGATTTAAAGCTACTTTAAAAGACGTGTTTTAAAAAGTGGGAAGTAAAAGGAAAATAGCAATTTTAAAATCAAAAAGGCGATGTTAAATACATACTTACATTTCTCACTGGTACATTTGCCACCAAATCTATATGATTTGCAAGCTGAGACAGATAGCTGAAGTTTGGATATTTTTTCGCAACTTCATTAAAAATTTTCATTGTTTTCGTTAACCCTACGTTGCCACCCAAAGTTAATGAATTTTCATTTGATATATATCTTGTTAAATCATCTACACTGGTAACATCAATATAAACTTCTGGATAAGAAGTTGGCCAAATAACACCTAAAAAGTCATTACATTTTATTTTATGCATTCAAACACGTTTTCTACCTACCTTGATAAGAAAACTCTGGTTAACCTTGTTTGTTGAAAAAAAATACCTATTATCTCTTGGAGACTAGGAACAAGTTTTAATTATTATATTTGTGTAATAATTTTTATTTTTACCAAAGTATAGATAATAACAAGTAATGTAACTCTCCCTGTTGCTACCTGATTCTCTCAGTGACCTCGAGTCGATCGGTACCCTGAAATGTACCCTAAAATCGTCAGTGCAGTAGAAGCCGCGCAAGCCATAGATAAAAAACAATAAACAAGAAAGTCGCAGCGATAGGTGTTTATAGTCTAATAACGTACTTGAGATAGCGCGAGTAAAAAAGAAGGCTCCGCCTACAGGGATATGAATATTTTGATTATTGCTTTTTTCTGTCTATATCAAGTAGATAATAATGTATAATTATAAAGACATATTATTTAAGGTTATTGGTCATATTTTCCAATTGAGTTACGGCAACGATTTTACTGCGTGGCACATAAATTTTGCCGTACTTATAAATTGAGAGAGAATAGTTTCAACCTTTTGCATAAACAATATATATATATATATATATATATATATATATATATATATATATATATATATATATATATATAAAATATATATATATATATATATATATATATATATATATATATAAAAATTACAACAAATATATAACAATATTATGGGTGGAATTGGGTGGTTGTGGGTGGTAAAAATGTGTAATGGAATAATGAAATACTATTTTGGAGTATTCCTGTTAGATAATCAAATTTAAAGATTGCAACGTAATATCGCGCACCCGCGAATAATGAACTATTACTCACAGGTAAAGTAATAGGTGTTATCATCTATTCAAAAATAATGAATAATGGGCATGTTATTAAACGGTCGTGGAAAAACTATTTAATTAAACAGAACATTTAAATCTCTGTAATAGTTTTATTTTATTTTCACTTTTATATTATTTATGGTTTGATGGAGCCCTTAAAAACGAAACATCACTTTTTATCATTAATATAAACTAAATCAATTGCTAATCAATTAAATTTTTAAAAACTAATAACAAGCTTTAATATTTGTATTCACTTTTAAAATTCCGAATAAGTATTATGCATACTCGTACATTGTGTATTTCCTGTTTTTTTTGCTAAATTAAAAGTAAAAGATAGAATCGGTAAAAACACAGGTAATTAAAACATAAATTCTGTCACTTCATTAAAATAATTTTCCCAACTATTTTATAATTATTCAAACTTTCAAGTATCAAATTTAGCGTACGCCTACGGTCGAGGCTGGAAATTCTCGCTTCAAGGTCCTTGGGCCGATTGCGTTAAAACGGCGAAATTTGACGTTACTTGTTTTTATTTATACTTTGTTTTTACCTTGAGCAGTATTTCCAGCCACTAACATATAACTGGAAGTTTTAGATGATCTCAATACTTCCAACAAGTCTCTTAGATAGTACACCTTAATCCAGTTCGATTTTCCAACGCTCAGAGAAATACTTTCTTGTTTGCTACAAGGTTTTTCACACTTTTTTGTACATTTTTCAAGGCATGAATTAACTTCTTCAATATCTGTTACTGCATCTTTAAATAAAGCATAAAAAATATTTAACCAAATAGTTTTTGAGCAATTAGATAAGGCATATAAAATATTTTTTATTACCTTTATCCGAAGCCAAAGTATAAAATGCTGTCATGATTGGCCGATACCCTGTACATCGGCAGATGTTTCCACCAAACGAATTTTCTATTTCAGCTTTCGTTTTTGGTCCAGATTTATTCAATGCATACATGTTCATCACCATTCCAGGGGAACAAAATCTATACTTATTAAATTACTGTCTTTAAAACTAATGCGGCAAATAAAGCTTACACCTATTTTTTTTAATTTATTAATTTTTACTTCTTTAATGCCAATATTTGACAAATTTTTTTGATTAGGCATATTAGGCTATTGACTATAGTATAAGTAAATAAACGGTATAATAAGAAATAAATAAAATATCTGAGGAGGACCTAAATAAAAATATAGAAAAATATAGAATATATGAAATAGACATTGCTCTTGATATCCAATAGTTTTTAAGAAATTTTATCACACCTTTTTAACTTTTATATTATTAAACATAACTCTCTTGTTTTTAATAATACATAACCACCATAATCATTTACGATAAAATCAATTATAGATTTAAAATATATGATACATTATTAAACTCCCTTTTATTATTAAAATAAAATTATAAAACAACTCCTTTGGATAAAAATACTTTTTGATCACAAAAAATAAATGAAATTTGATAGAAAAAGAAAATCGACAAAAATTGATAAAAAATCTGCCAAATTTTAATAAAAATATATATAGCTAGGCTCCGTTCAAAGATCTGATGTTCCTAAACCTATCCTTGTTGTGAATAAAAAAAAAATGTAAATTAATGAATGAATAAATAAATGAACGAACGAACTAACTAACTATCGAACAAACTAACGAGCGAACGAACGAACCAACGAAAGAACGAAAGAATGACCGAATAAATAAATAAATAACTATATAAATAAATAATAAATAAAAGTTGCAATATTTTAATTTTGTTCATCCGTTTTTTGCATTTTTTTGCAATTTTTTTTTAATATATTTAGAAGTGTCATTTCGATAGTAAATTTTATTCTATACAAAAAGTTTTTCCCATTTTTGCTTAAAATAAATTGATTTCAAGATAATTATATATTTTTTAAATGATGACAAATTTACGCCATACCCCACCCCCAAGTGCTAATTTTAATAGCATTTAAAAACTATAATTAATCATTATACTGCTCTTACGAAGTTGATCCCTATTTAAAGTAGTGGTCAATAGCCTATATTAACCTAAGATATATGTTAAACATAAAAATGCTATGCTATACAAGAAAATTCCGGTGTATAAATTTTGAAAAGTCAAAAATATATCATTATCCTAGAATTCACGAGAACTTACCCACACTGGGTTCCATTATTTTCAGCTAGAATTTTCTGGATCGGGTGGTACCCTTTTAATGAGTTGCCAATTCCTTCGACAGTGTGAATTTTCCAACCATGACAAGACAGTAGGGATACCAAGCACTAAAAACATATTTTATCTGGGTGAGATAACTCTATCCAGAAAAGCCAAGTGTTTGCTTGTTATTAAAATATTTTCAGCCAGCGACTGATTAAGAGTTCTGACCGCCCTAGGCTAATTATGGGGACGCGCCCCCGCCAGGTGTGTTACGGTCGGCCTAAAAAGTATATTAGTTTTGACTTTGTTTACTAGTGTGAAAATTTTAACATGGTTCATACTACCTATAAAAGTTTTCAGATCGATCTGCAAGCGAAACTAACGTTGTCCTTTAATCTGCACGACATTCAACCTTAGGGTAGCAAACCATTTTTTCAGCTGACCGTACATAAAGGCAAAGCACCTCACGCATTATACGACCAAAATCATGACAAGTGACTGCTGGCTACCAAGTAGAAAACCAAATCCATGTCGAGTTTGGCCGCATGACTTGTATTGGCTTAGTTTCTATAGACAAGTTAGTTGTTGCGGTAATTTACCATGAGCGTGGTCATCTAGTGTGTGAAGTTGCTTCAACTTTAAGTTTTTTTTTAATATTTACACTTCTGTTGTTTTCTTAAAAAAAAAGAGGCATCATACAAAAACATTTTTGTAACTGATTAATAATTTATTTTAAAATTATAGTAATTAAGTAATTATTATTAGCTTTTTTCATGCTTTAGCGTTTGCAAATCTTTCCACATTTTTTTCAAATTTAATAGTTTGTAAAAAATCACTTTCTATATACATTAGCAAGAGCGCTGCTAGTTTTTGCTGGCGGAGTGTGGAGCGCAAGTAATTTTTTACTCTTTTAAGTTCTGCAAAAGACCTTCGCCGCTGCAGTTGTTAACACTCATAGTCAAAAATTTTTTAAATCTTATCTCCATATTCGGAAACATGCATTAAATATTAAAATTTTTTATTAACTGCAACAAACCCTTTGGGGTTCTGGCAAATATAGAATGCTCGTCCTCGGTGTCAGATTTTAAAAAGTCCGCCAAATGGACGCATTCTTCTGCAAAGGTTTCTTCTAAATCAGTGGCATATAGTCGTTTTAACTCCTTTGCTTTGCTTCTAATAAATTCACTATCGTCTAGTTCATGCAGTTTCCATAGTAAACCAAACTTTGTGTTTACTGTATTATAAATAATTTGCCGGTTTTTTAAGTGCACTTTAAGGCAATCAATAGCTGCATAATAATTATTAACGATGAAAGATCGTCTTCCTTCTAACTCAAAATGCCCCGTTTTAACTTCATCAAAATAAAATTTTGATTTCTTTCTTCTTCTGACATCTTTTTTGTATGTGGTCACTTCGCATCTCTTGATTGCCTCTGATTCAAAAACTCTTTTTGTCACGCAACGTATCAAGATAAGCATATAATATCTCATATTGATTTTGCTTCTATTTTGGTCTCTTTACTTTGAGTTTCATCTTCGCAAATTGAGTTTAATGATTCCAGAATTTGTTTGTATGAATTGTATAAGGCTTTGCTTGCATCTGCTAGCGCACTCCATTGAGTTTTTGATTGATTTTTTAGTACCGTCAATTTTTTATCCATTTTGGATGAAAAAACGACTTCTTGTAGATGCAGAAAAAAAATTGTATAGTTGTTGTTCCAGTATAACCACCAGACATATTGCTAGCATTATCATAACTTTGGCCAGGACAGTCTTTAATATCAAGTTCCAAAGTTTTATCAATTGTCGCAAGAACAACCACCTCTATGTATTCACCTTTAGGACCGCAATTGGGTAAAAATGTGACAAAGCGTTCGACAGGTTCTCCGTCAGGCAAAATATAACGAATTATAAATGTCAAATGATCGGTGCGTGAAATATCTGAAGTAGAATCAATGCTAATCGACTAATATTTTGCTTTGTTTTTCTCCTATAATCAAAAGTCGCACTTCGTCAGTGAAAAGTAAAATAAATTTATCCATTATAGAGGATGACAAATAGATGGAGAACCTCCGCCTTTTTGTCCAAATCTTACCAAATGTTCGGCCACGAAAGGATCAAATTTAGATATAAGCTCAATACAGCCAAAAAAATGTCCGTTTAGTGCAGATCCAATAATTTTATTTTGACCGTAAAATGGAAGCCCACGAGAAGGTAACAACTTAATTGTTTCTATTACACGTAGTAATACATTCCACCAAAAGGTTATTTTTTCATTATATTGTTTGACCATTTGGGTATAAAATTGTTGTAAAAGTTTTCCTCTACATACATATTGTCCCAAACATTTACAATGATCCGGAGAATTGTCATGATCAGTTTATTAGGTTAGAATTTTTCCAGTCATTAAATCCACTTTTAGTGAATACGCATGTTCCTTCATTTGTAAGAACCACAAAACATGTGACCTGTGGATTCTGAGCATACTAACCAGCTTTTCTTCACAATTTCGCCATTAACAGCTTGATCTCAAATAAATTTTATATTTATATAAATCTTTTTTGACTTTTATACTGCCTTCCTGATCTGGAAAAACCTAATTCTTTGCTTTGTTGCAGTCCTTTTTTAACAATATAATCTCAAAATTCATCGTTTACTTGACACAGTGCAGGGTCACTTGACGGAATAGACGGGTTTTCTTCTATTAAAATTTCTTCTTCTATATAGATCGTCGGCGTCGTCGCTCCTGTAGGGCTAGTGTTGGACGGAGAAACGTAAGAAGAGTCCGCGGTAGAGGGACTAGGGCATGAAATCGCTGGCGATAGTGCAACATTAGTCACCGTTTCGTTCCTTTCTGCAGAGCTCGTAACAAATGTTTTTTAGTTTACGAGTATGTTTTAAAATGTTTTCAATTTTCTTTTTCTTTTCTTTTGCTTTTTTCTGTATTCTGCTCCACATGGCTTTTTTATTTTTATTAATTTTTTTTTTATCGTGGAACAGTCCACGAAGGCTGATGCCTAAGTACTAACGTACCGTGGGTGTCTTCAGTGGGGTGAGAGGGAGTTTGTTCACACGGGACTTAAATTTTTGGAGATTGGGACGAGAAGGAAAAACTTCTGCGGGCAGCAGGTTCCATAGTCTTGAAACTGTAGGGATGAAGGAACGAAGAAAGCGGGAAGTTCGGGGCCTCTCTAACTGAACTGTAAAAGGATGCTTAAAAGTTACACTACGTGTTGTTCTGTTGGGAGCTGCCAGAGAAGCAATTATACTGGCCAACTCCTCTGAGCAGAAGCCGTGAAAATACCTATAGAAGAGCGACAGATCCCCTACAGCTCGACGGTGGGCAAGAAGAGGAAGCCTTTCTGTAAGCGTTGGATCATTAATAAGACGAACGGCTCTTCTTTGAATGGAGTCCAGATTGCTAATTGTTGTAGGGGTGCCATTCCCTAGACATGAGAACAATATTCTAAAGAGGGTCTGATTTGGGATACATACAGAGTGTACAGATTGGAAGAAGAGAAATATTTTCTGGCTCGGAAGAGAAATCCAATCTTTTTTGAAGCTGCCGAAGCTATGGATAAAAATGTGTTTGTGCCAGTTGAGGTTATTCTCAAAAGTAACGCTGACAAGATTAAACGACTCTTTGTTCTGCAGAACTTGGCCGCTCATATGTAAGGGATGAGCATTTGCAGAATTTTTTCGCGACAGCGAACATGACTGTGTTTTCGAGGCATTAAACTGAACAAGATTTTTGGTGCCCCAATCCAAGCTAAGTTTGAGGTCTTGTGAAAGAGATATCTGCATTTACCTGCGCTTTTTATCGAAATCAGGATTACACGGTGGCTTAAGAAATTGAATACTAGAGTGGAGGGTACTATCGTCAGCAAAACTATGAATGGGATTCATTGTGGAAGAGAGAAGATCGTTAATGTGTAGAAGAAACAGCGTGGGTGCCAGCACTGAGCCCTGGGGCACCCCAGCATTAATTTGGTAGAAGCTGGAGGAATGACCATCTACACTTACTGATATACGTCGATTAGAAAGGAAACTGGAAAGCCAAGAGCAAAGCTTAGGTGGAAGTCCGTAAGAAGGAAGTTTGTTAAGAAGCCCATCATGCCAGACCTGATCGAAAGCTTTGGATATGTCAAGAGCAACGATCTGGGATTCACCAAGAAACTCAAGGAACTTGTTCCAGTTAGTGTGGACAAAGGAAAGAAGATCAGCTGTGGATCTACTGTGACGGAATCCATATTGTCTATCATGTAAGATCTTATGTTTTCAGATACTTTAAGATTTGGGAATACGTGATAAGAGATTAGTTTTACTAATCCTTAATCCATTTTAAAAAAACTTACCGAATTGACAGCAAAAATGTTTTTATGTCCGCTGGGGTCCATTTCTTCCACGGCAACTATACAGGTGCCACAACCTCCTTCCAGGCACATACGCTTAGTCCCAGTGAAGTGGAGAATTTCCCTTAGATAAGAATTTAGACTTGTTTCGGCGGTGACATCTTCAGTTTTTACTAAAAATTCAACTTAGACATAAGAAAACTGGATCGGTCCGGTTAAAAATCAGTTTTTTGATGTCTGTTCCTGCGTCTGTTTTACAAGTTTATTTTCTCAAAAAAAAATCATGCTCGCTGTCGCGAAAAAATTCAATTATCATTTCTTTAAAGAGCATTTGCTACTGACCTTTATATGGACATGTAAAAGCTATCTGGTACGCGGACCAGACATATTTTTTAAATCGCTGGGTGTTTGAGTGTGCGCAGAGCGCACAACCAGATTGGATTTGTTTACTTATATCTAGTGGGCCAGTTCCGTAATTAAGCGTTTTGGCGTCTTTTTGTTAACGTTTGGATATAAGAGGTCGCACTTATGTTTTTGCTGAAAACATTGGGAATCGCCTATAACTTCGTAAGTATTGGTATAGTCTAGTCGAGAAGTGTGTTTCCTGCGAAAAATGGTTAGAAGGCTTCGAAAAATATGAGCGATAGCTCATTCGACGGAATGCAAATCTGAGAAAGGCGTTTTAAGAATTTTTTCTGCCAATAAAAATTGCAATTATTATTAACAAAAAACGAAAAATAAGAAGCCCTTTTGATTTTTGATAATAACTTAAAAACCATAAGAGATAGCGGAAATTGCAAAAAAGATCCTTAAAAAGGAGAAAATTTCCAAAAAAAGTCCCAACTTCCGAAACTCTATTTCCATTTTTTTTTATAATTTTAATTAATTAAAATTTTTTAAAGAAATTATGGTGTATTTGGAACACTTCAAATCATTTAATCCTGTTAAAAATTTAACTTAAAGTTTATTTTTCAACAAGTTAGACAATTGTTAATTAACACAATTGTTTCGAAATTTTGTATTCACTGTACATTAAAAAAAAAACACTTCATAAAAGTTAAATAAATTTTAATCCTGCTTGTTTATAGTAATTTAAAACTTTGACAAAAAATGAAAAATCAGAGTAATATTGCCAAAGTTATAAAATTATTATAAAAAGGATTAAAATTTATTTAACTTGTTAAGTATGTTTATAAGAAAGGCTCCACAAAGCAAAAAAATTTTACGGCAATTATTTAAATTTTTTAAATGTGCAATAAAGATGAAAGTTCGAAACATTTTTTTAAATTAACAAGTGTTTAACTTGTTAAAAAATCATCTTTAAGTTAAATTTTTAACGGGAATAAATTCTTTGAAGTGTTCTGCATACACTATAATTTTTTAAAAAATTTCAATTAATATTTAATACATAAAAAATAATTATTTAATGTGACGTTCTCGGTTTTGACTCCGAGCGTGCAACCAAAAAGGTCGCGCTGATACCGTTTAGCGTTAAATTAAAATTATAAATAATGAAGATAGGTTTCGAGAGTTTTTGGAAATTTCCTCCTGCTCAAGGATCTTTTGCAATTCCGCTATCTCTTATGGTTCTTGAGTCATCATCAAAAATCGAAAGGGTTTCTTTTTCCTTGTTTTTTTGTTAATAACAATTGCATTTTTATTGGTAAAAAAATCCTTAAAACGCCTTTTCCAGATTTGCATTCCGCGTTAAATAAGCTATCGCTCACATTTTTCGAAGCCTTCTAACTATTTTTAGCAGAAAAAACACTTTTCGACTGGGAATTAAATTAAAATAATTGAAAAATCGTATTCAATTACTTTCCGAAAAAGGTAATTGTATTTAAATTATTAATAATTAGGATAATGTATCGTAATTGGTTATTAGTTTTTACTAATCCTAAGTAATTCAATTACTTAGAAAATAATTCGATTACTTATAAAGTGATTCCATTACTTATAAAGTAATTTAATTACCTACTTAGACATTAATTTAATTATCTAATAAATAATTGAATCAATACGAAAAATTCCTTCTTTATGAAAAAAGTAAATTTTCTACTAAAGTTTTTAAAAGGGGGCCGCTTTAACCGGAAAGCCCTTCCCCCTTTGATTTTGATTAAGTTGATTTTTTAATTTTTTTTTAAAAATTTTGGGGGGGGGGGGGGGGGGGGGGGGGGGGGGGGGGGGGGGGGGGGGGGGGGGGGGGGGGGGGGGGGGGTCAATTACCTTTTTAATGAAAAACTTAAATTTTGTTAGTAAAAGCTCTTGAAACAACGGCGGCCGCTATTGAATCGCAAAATTCTATTGTTCGTAATAATTTATGATAGTAATGCTTAAAAGTTTACTCGTTTTTTATATTTTATTAAAAATCTATTTTGGTAGGCAATATATAAGAAGAGTAATTGTAATGTATTGAATTAGTAAAAGTAATTGCGATCAGCTTGTTTCTAATAGTTATTTTTATAAGTTGGTATTTTTTATTTTATTGTGCTATACTAGTAGCCATACATTATTTATATGAGATATAAAACATTCAAATAAAAACCATTGAAAAATGACTTAAGATAACGTAATTATGTTTATTAGTGAACAAAATTATTTTCATTTGTTAAAATATCCCATTATTTTAATACATTTTATCTAATATAGTGTAATTGAAATAAGTATTTAAATTTTAATTACTTTAGTTTTAATGATAATTGATTACTTTTAACAACATGCAGTATTTTAAGAATTTACTATCTTAATAATTGGTAATTGAATGATATTTAAAAGTAATTACTTGTTTAATATTTGATTTTTTTAAAGCTGTATTTTTAATTAATATAAAAATAAGTATATACTAATATGCAACCTAAATTTATTTTATATGGATTCCAAAAAAATAAAGAAAAATGACAAAAATGTACATAAATAGTTTAATTATTTAAGCAGAAAAACTTACTGTTTCATTTTAAATTATTTAAAACTTATGTTCATAAAACATATCTTTTTAATTAACATGAAATATTGAACTTAATAGAGATAAGACAATAACTATTTTGGATAAATTTATGCAATAAATAAATTCTTGTGGATGCTGATATTAAGCGGTTTTTATAGTAAAGAACATTTAATTCCTTATTAATAAAACTATCTTTTATACAGAAGTGTCCCTAATTAGTGATGAATTTGTAGTCTTCTTTGTTTATGTCGTATTAAAAAAAATATATATTGCAGTTGTTGTTTGTATAGTGTTTTAGAGTCTCTTAATACCTATATTTTATTTATGGGTGGTCAAGCTGAAGGAAACAAATAGTTAAACATCCTGCATAAAATAGTGTATTTAAGTCTGGGGAATAACCTCCACCATAATTCTTAGCATTTTTAATTTCAGGCAAACAAAAGCAATTTGCTTTATTAATAACTCCTACTGGAAGACATTCTTTTCTTGTCCACACGAGCTGTGAAGGATCTGTTTTGCTGTGCTCCGAGGAATTATCCAGTATAATTCCTCCCCCAGCAGCTATCAATAGAGCAACCCGGTATGCTACTTTTCTGCTTCTCTTTAATGTGTATTTAGAGAAGCCTTAAACTTCTCTGCAAAGTCCCGTGTTTTCAAATTCCCTCTTTCTTTACTTATAATTATTAAGGTATCAAGGGTATTATAAGGATAATAACACTTGAGGTCGATGGTGTGTTTCCCGAGGGCCTTTGGCCCGAGGGATATACGTTGACCGAAAGCGTTATTATCCTTAATACCCGTGGTGCCTTCAACGTTTAATGTCCGACTAAATATTTTTTATATGAGAAAATTTGAATGAATTTTGAATGTATTAGTTTAAACCAAATCAAGTACTAGCATTTACCTGAAAAAATTGTCAAAAAGGTAATTGTGGTAACCATGGTTGTAAGTTATTTGTCAATAAGACAGCACATAAAAAATAATTTTGCGATTGAGGCATAAAAATGTCCGAAGTAGTGGAAAAAACCCATCTCCCCCAAGATATTTTAGTGAAAGCTGCTAAAGCTGAGCATGCGCTTGCGCCAGAAAAAACTAGGCGGATTTACAAGAAAGAATATTTCCATTTTGAGGCCTGGCTGACGGAACACTGCGTGGACCGTGTGGACGAAACCGTTTTGATGGCTTATTTTCAAGATTGGTCAGAGTCATATTCTTCAAATTCCCTTTGGACAAAGTTTTCAATGTTATGTAAAGAATTAATAGATCATAAGAAGATAAGAAGTAATGAAAAGTTGATTTCTCTGCAATAGTTCCTAAGCAACTTGGGAGAAATTATCAGCAGATAAAGTTGCATTAGTGATAGGTGTATTCGGAGCTTGTAGAAGAGACGAGCTTGTGAAAATGAAGTTTTCCGATGTGCGTGATATGGGTCAGCATATATTTATTGACATTCCACAAAGTCAAAATGGGCAAGCAAGGAGCTTTTTGGTTATTGATGACAGTGAAATGTGCGCAATAAAGTTAATTCGGGACTATGTGTCTTTGCGACCTAAAGGTGCACCTATTGATAGGTTTTTTTTGTGCTATCGTGATGAACGATGTACTGTGCAGCCTATAGGTAAAAATACATTTGGAAATATACCCTTTAAGATTGCTACATATTTGGGTTTACCTGATGCTAAGGCGTACACAGGTCATTGTTTAAGACGTACAGCGGCAACAATTCATTCTGATGCGGGAGGTAGTTCCGAGAGCTTAATGAGGTTAGAAGGCTGGGAGAGTTCTTCGGTAGCACGAGGGTACGTGGATCATAGTGAAAGCTCCAAATTGGCTAATGCTTCCCTTGTACTTGGGAAAAGTATTACTTCAAGTAACACAGCAACTGCGGTGGGGTATGGAAATGTGGAATTTTCCGGTCAGTTTGAAAATTGTACGTTTTACTTTAAAAAATAATTTTTATTATGATAAGTATATTGTGTAAGTATGTTTGTATTTTTCGTAATAAATGCTTAAATGAAGATAATTTAGTGTTTATTTATTGGTAAATTTGTAGGCCCTAGGGCGTTATTTTTTTTAATAACGCCCTAGGGTAATATTTCGTATTTAACTGACTTTGACATAATATTATTATTTGTCAAATAATATACCAGTCGGACATTATAGCTTATACATTATAGCATAAACATATTTATGTTTTAATATCTATTATTGATCTATAATACCTTAGAAACGGAATAAGTTATGAAGCAATAATACCTGCTATCACACCTAGGACAATTATAAGCGGGCATTTATAATGCCCGCTTATAATGCCCAATGCTAAGGAAATTTTATTGCTTATCCAATTTTATTTCTCTCACAATAAAGATCAAGTTATACAAAAAATAATTTTTTCTTTAAACAATACTAAAAATTAAACTTTATTTCCAAAATAAAAATTACAATTTTGAAATGTCCCGAAAATGAGGATCCCAATTTTAGAATGGTCGGTGTTTTTTGTGATGGTAGAGCGGGGGGGTAGCACTAACGTTATTTTGTATAGAAGAACAGTCCAAAAGAATTTTCAATAGTCGATACGGAATTAACCTCGGAATTAACTGAATTGGCAATCTTTTGGCTACTTTGTTTTTGGATGAAATATTTTTTTCTATATATCCTTCAGCTATGAAGAGCTTTTCCATTTCCCATGTTGTTTTAGTGTTTCAAACGAAGCACCGCCTCAACAAGTAAAGTTGACGATGTGCGACGAAACAGGGCCGGTGTAAGCTTCTGCATTATCCAGTTTTAAAAATTTTTCGATCAATGTTGGGACGCTTCCCTATGGTATTTTTTCCAGTGGGTTGTACTGTACATCGACCCTTTCTATAGGTAAGAAAGAATGTTGCCCTTTATCCCAGCTGGTCTTAATGTTGTGTACTTTTTTATTAAATTTAAAGCGCCTAAATCTTTTCAATGATAGTAAAACTTTTTGAAGTTGAAGTTTTAGTTTCTGGCCAGACCAGTACCAGATAACCAAGACTGTTCCTCTATCTTTCAATATCATCAATGGTCATTCTACCAAACTCATCTCGTCTTAAACCTCCAAAAAACCCATTACCAATATGACTTTGTTACCAAGTAGATATCATCAGGGGCCTTTTTTAATAAATTTTAATTTTTTGTTCTCCTTCCAAAACTTTAGACTTCTTCGGGACGTATTTTTCGACTTAACTTTTAAAAAAGATATGAGACGATGGTATTGCGAAATGCCCCATATTTTCAAGACCCAACGTAGACCTTAGGGTGGAAAAAACTTTGGTCCAGAGAGAGTTCGGACTGTATTTTTCCGACTAAAAATAATAAAGTTTGTTAAACATATGTATTAAAAAAAAATCAATAACTTACCAGTTCCTGGAAATATGCCATTAAAACGTTTTCGGTTATTTAAAAAATTGCGTTCGCATCTTTCCAAATACAAATATGCCATACTTCCGATCATACTTGTTGCCTTGATTTAACTGGCAAAAGATTTTCGGTCGCTTTTATGGCCTTTTCTCTTATATTTTGTGGAATTTCTTCCATTTTGAGCAAATCGTTAAATAAAAAATGCCAACTGACTAACTGACAGAAACATCAAAGTCAAACTTAATACCAGTCATTATCTACTTACGTATACAGGTACAGGTGCAACTTATTTTTTATATTGCGAATAAATAATGTAATTAGTCATTGAAAAACTCTTTTTTGGGTAAAACATAAAACATTGATGACCAGGGCATGGATATAATGCCCATCAGGCGAAATTAGCCCCGGGCCAGAGGCCCTCGGGCTATTTCGACCTTCAAGGCATTATAGTCCCATAACGCCCTTGATAATAAATAGCTATTATTACCTTATACATTTGTTATTATAATCAGAACTTCTAATTCTATTTTTATAATCATCCGATTTACATTAGCACGTCATCACACATTTTGATAATTTTATATGTGTCATTGTAGGCATTAGTTGTCATAATACCAAAAGTAATCTAATCTATTTTTAAATCCCTTATTTGTTCATTACTTTTAGAAAAATGTTCTAATTATGGCTGGTAGTAAATAATAATCTAAGCGGCAGTGTGATACTGGGTGTTCCTTAATAATATGCTAATATTTAAAGAGGTGATTTCTAAACTGATTTTAAGAAAAAAAAAGTAAATCGGACAGTAGTAAAATGGGCAACTTTTCAAAATCAAATACTTGGGAAACTACTTGACATAAATTTGGAATATTAATATGAATTCAGGGGCGTAGCAACCGCTACACGAGGTACACCAATGATGTACCAGGGTTTTCGAAAAATGTATTATTATTATTATTAGGTACTGATAACTTTACGTTACACCCAAGTTTTTTCCACTAAACCCTATTTTTTAGTGTTGTAGATTGTACCCACGCCCTGTACGCGGCTAAAAACAACTCTGTAAAGCCACATAGTCACCAAAATAGGCCTTGCCGAAAAAAGTCACCCGGCTTGGCCGATCAGTAAAGCCGACTTCGGTAGGAATGCGGCTTAATGATTTAAATTATCAAGTGCTAAGTGTAAGGGGAGGGGGGACCTCCCTAATTGCTTTTTTGATCTCCTGATTTGTGTGGTGATTTTTGTTTAAAACGATGGGCTTTGTTGAAAGATTCTGCATCATAAAAAATTAGTATAACTGTAGTATAACATTAATCTAGATTATTAATTAGATCTGTTTCACTAGGTGGTCGTCACGAAATGAGACCCTTTTTACAATTAAAGTAAACTAGGTAACAATTATAAAATCATTTTACTATATAAACTTGATCTTAGTAAAAAAAAGAAGAGCGGGAACAAACTCATCTTAAGATACTTGAAAATTATAATCTTATATTTATTGTAAATATGTTTACTGATATATTTATTCCTAAACCCAGTTTCGTGGGCATTAGAAAATTCTGGCAAAGATCTGCAACAGACTACCATATTATTAAAATACGTTTGATTTTTTTTCCTGCGGTCTTCTTGTCAAACTTTACACCTTAAATCCGAAGAATTGGCTAAGAAATGAAATGTTACTTTCCAATTTAAAAAAAAAAATAGAAAAGTTAAGGGTCGTTTTGATGAAGTACCTAAAGATGAAAGAATAAAGGATTACCGCGGTCTTGACATCATGAGTTCTCAAAGCCAAGAAAAATGTAATTATCTTCATACTTGACTTTTTAACTTCTGAAAATTTAATTAACAACTCTGATGATGTCATAGTTTTAAAATCCACGAAATTAATCGAGGAATATAGCACTGGTCAATTGATCACTTTAAAACTCTGCCTTAAATTAGAACATAAGAAAATTTTCACAATAAAAGTTCTTGCTGACCTGATAATAATTAAATGTTATAGTATATCTTCAAGTTTCTCAGAAATTTTAACTGCTTGTATCTTGTTTTTAACTCTACCTGTTACCGTAGCAACGGCCAAAAGTTTTTTAATATACTTACCTGAAAATACTACATTTTCAACTGTGTATAAAATACAGTAAAGGATCCCCCAAACCAACGTGAATTATTCGCACCGGATTTGTGACGGAAATTCCGCTGCGAAATTCGTAGCGGAATCGGAAGGGGGTCTCACACCAAAGCGATTATAATCACGTCATTTACGTTATATTATTTTCAATACCAAAAAGGGTCAACGTTAGTGCTTGAAAGGAAAAACAATAGCTATTTAGTTTTAACAAAAAATGTATTCATCGTCGGATGAAGAAGAAGCACTATTGTTCCTTGCAATGGAAGAAGATAATATAAGGTAAAATAATTTTAATATCTAAAAATTAGTGTTGACTGTATTACGTATTTTATCTCAGGAAAAAAAGAAAATGGATTCACAAAATTAACCAAGAAAGACAACAATATGGCGAATTCCACACATTAATGCCACAATTAAGAAAAGACGAGAAGAGATTTTACATTTATTTTAGAATGACAATTTCTTGTTTCGATGAACTTTTACGCCTTATAGAAAATCATATTCGAAAATTAGACACAAATTATCGAGAAGCTATTTCACCTGAAGAGCGATTAGCTATCACATTAAGGTAAGAACAACAATTTTGCTGTCTTCAAAAAGTTTATTTAAAACTCCTTATTTCGAAAAAATACAAACTTATTCACCAAATAGTACATTTTTATAACTAATATGGATTAAAATTATTTAGGTAGTTAGAAGCTGACGAATCTTTTGAAGTGGGTTGACATCTAGTATTATATGTTTGGTTGGTCAATGTTGTATATATGGGTTCAGAATTCATTTGATAGGCCTCGGAGCTTATCTCCAGTGGTCTGTTGAATGCAGCATCGTTAGGAGAGTCTAGAGATGTACTTTGAACTGAAGAAATGGTTCTATAGGTATCTGTATTTGCAGGCCTAGTTTGATAATTATTTGAAGTGCTTTCTTCCAATTGAAAAAGCTCATGCTCCATGATAATTTGGGCAACTTTAATTTTAACTTCAATCTGTCTCCTGGCAGAAAAAGTTTTAACTGTAGCTGCGTGAGCCAAAAAAAGCCGGTTGCATCATGCTCAACTCTTTTTTGCTGTTAAAATACGTCATCAAATCTTGCACAGAACTTGATGGCTCAGGTTTTCGTTTTCTATTTTCGTTGCGTTTAAATGGAGTTCTCTCAAGCATAGAAGCATCTCTAGAGGTTGCATTTGATGTAGGTGTGACTGACTTTGCAGAGGTCGATGTTTGTAACTGAATGATATCCGTACTGGACTTTTCAGAATTTTGGCTAATTGTAAGATTATTTGGTCGTATTTCTTCAACTTCGGTAGCTTCCCCGTTTTCAGCATGCTCCGTACCTATCTCTTCTGTATATTCTTCTGAGTGAATGTCTTAAACATTGAATGTGGTTTTGGCAAAATTTAAAAATGGTCTAAATCCTTCCATTTGATCAGCCCATATCCATTTTTTGGTATTGGTTGCTGCTTGTCCCGTTTTAGTTTTAGTGCTTTTAATATACTTGGCATAAGTATCGCGCAGATTCCTCCACTTTTTTTTAATCTCTTTCCTGAAAATAAAAATAACTTCTTTGTATTGTTTTAGGTATTTGGCTACCGGAGATACATTTTATACGATTGGCCATAGTTTTAGAGTTGGCTTTTCAACTGTAAGCGCTATAGTCACAGAAGTTTGCGAAGCTATATGTGCAAATTTGCAAAATATATATTTACCCGAACCCACTACAGAAGTTTGGAAAAAGTTTGAGGAAGGCTTTAGAGATTTATGGCAATTCCCAAATTGTATTGGGAGTATAGATGGCAAGCACGTTACGATCAATTGTACAAATAAAACAAATTTTCATTAGTATTATTGGCAATTATTGGAATGGATTATAAGTTTATTTCAGTTGATATTGGCGGTTTTGGTAAAAGTAGTGATGGAGGAATTTTTAAAGTTTCCAACATGGGAAGAAGATTCGAAGCAAATACAATGAATGTACCTGAACCAAAAACACTCCCAGGACAAAATGAACCTTCCCCTCATGTCATAATTGGAGACGAGGCCTTTGCTCTAAAACCATATTTATTGAGGCCCTTTTCGTACAAACAAATTAAAACAGACATTCTTAAGGAAAACTATAATTTAAGACTCTGTCGTGCGAGAAGGGTGGTAGAAAATGCCTTCGGAATATTGGCACAAAAATGGCGCATATTCTACAGACCAATGGAAACGAAAGTTGAGACCAGAATTCTTATTGTAAAAACTGCATGGATTTTACATAATTTTTTAAGAACAAAAAAATTTGATGATGGATTTATTGAACTTTTAGATCCAGCAGAATCTGAACTTGGAGCTTTTGAAAATATTCAAAATGATCCAAGGAGAGCAGCAGTAGAAAATTTTGTTACATTTTAAGGCAGGTTTATACTGCTTTTTTTTTAATCATTAAAATAATACAAACAACACATAATTGTTTAAAATCTGTATTAAAATATTTTTGATTATTTTCTTTAAGTAATTGATTTTAACTACCATTTTCCTAATTTTTCCTATTTTCCCAAACCTTATCCTTTTCTAATTTTATAGTCTTCGAAATTAAAATCGGTACTTTCGAACAATTCAATAATTCGCTCCATTTTGATATTTTAATATAATTTAAAACGTTACTACACGGATCCGCGGACAAAACGCATCTGAATGCGAACTAGTTCCGGGGAATAAATACGCAGATGAATCGTAGCCAAAACGAAGAAATCCGCACTAGTTTGAACTTGTCTATTTACCGCAGTGAAAACAATATGTTGCGATTCGCATGTGGCGCGAATATTCGCAACTGTTGCGATTTTTCCGCGTTGGTTTGGGGGATCCTTAAATATGACATTTTCAGAACAGCGCACGGATTTTTTTCCCGATCCCTCTTTTCGTGCGCTTATACAAAAATCCATCCATGGAAACTGTTCATAACAACGATTTATTTATTAATGACATATTTTATTTTTTGTCAGTGAAATTTATGCCATTTTCAAAAAATGAATTCAGGTTTGGAAGAAAATCCGGATATTCCCGATATTATATTACAACAAGCGGCAGAAGTGAGTGCAGATTTATTACCAGTGAAATCCAGGTTGAGATATGAACATGAATATCACATTTTTACCAAATGGCGGACTCAGAAAAGAATCAAAATTGTGAGTGACGATATTCTCTTAGTTTATTTTTCTAAAAAAGCCAAATCTATGAAGTCATCCACCTTATGGAAGTCGATTCTCCATGTTAAAGAGTTGTTTGGCAATAAAAGAAAATACTCACAACCAATATCCAAAAACTATCGCTTTTTTGAAACGACAAGCTGTAGGATATGTACCAAAGAAATCCAAGGTTCTTACATCAGAACAAGTAACTAAATTTTTATGTGAAGCTTCAGATGGACAATATCTACTAGCAAAAGTAATTTTAGAGTTTGGCATCTTCGGTGCATGCCGCAGAGATGATTTAATACGTTTGAGTTTAGACCATGTGGAAGATAATGGGCGTTTCCTTGTCGTGTTCTTACGAGATGGAAAAACTCACAGGTCAAGAAGTTTTACCATTACCAATGAAAATTGCAAATTCAATGCCTGTACACTTTACCGTAAATACGCAGATCTCCGCCCTAAAAATATGGAGAGTAGAAGATTATTTGTTGCATACCGAAACCAGAGATGTTACGCTCAACATGTTGGGTGCCATACTATCAGTGGTATTCAAAACTTGTTGCAAAATACTTAAAACTAGAAAATACCGGACATGGGCTAAGGCGTTCTTCGGCTACCAAGTTGGTAGAAAGCGGCGGTGATTTGCTCACTTTAAAAAGACACGGAGGATGGCTTTCTTCCAATGTAGCAGAAGGATATATAGAGGAGTCCATACAAAGAAAAATTGAAGTATCCCAAAAGTTCTTTAGGGCTTGTAACTTGGAAACTACAAAATCTGTAACAGTCAATCAAGAAAACCAAAACATACACGAACACTCCGCTTCAACATCTTTAGTTCAACAAAAAAAAAATACAAAAGGGATTGAGCTTCAACAATAATACGAATTGTTCAATAAACATAACCATTTATCACAACGGTTCCGTCCAAAATTATTTTTCTTAGATTTAATTAGCTTGTATTTTTTTTTGTAAATTTGTTTTACTGTTTTAAAAATAAAAATAAATAATCGCAATTTTCTTCAATCATTTTTTGCAATGTTTTTTGTTTATGTTGTTTTCAGGTACCTAAGTATAATAAAAAATATCGTTCATTACATGTCCAGAAATGGATTTTTTTGTTCTTGTTTGTCACGCGCGCACGGAAAAATCGTCATTTCCGTACTGGTAATAAAATATACTATTTCCAAGTTGAAAATAATAAAAAAAACTATCTGAGAAGCTCAATGTCATGGGAGAGATTATCAAATTTTGCTCTTATAGCAATTCAGAGAGATGGTTTTAAGACACTTAAGTCCTCTGAAAACTTAGAAAACTTAATACAGATCTTTTGGAAAAAAAGAAAAAGGGTCCAAATGTAAACTAAATAATGATAGTAATAATACATATTGATTTTATTTTTAAGATTCCTTTTCAGATATATATTTGTTTTTAAATTGTTATTTTTTTTAATATTTACTGACTGTGGACCTATGCATTTATAAAAGTATATTTTTGAACTGTATTATGAGTCTCTTTCTTTAACGTATAAGAGCCCTATACTTAATTACATTAAAGATAATGCTAATTCATTTCTAAAAATTATTGATAGTTATTTATACCACATCCACACTGGGTTCCCATTGTACCCTCGATTGTACTGGTGTAGGGGCCACTCGCACCTTTCTATGCCAACGTGTGAATTCACATACTAAAATTTCATACCTTTGTGTCAAACCATAACAAAGTTATGGATTCAAACAAGCTGAAATGTTTGGCGTTATATAAAGGGTGTTCCATTATGATAAGCTTATATTCTAGGGGACGATTCCTAAACTTGTTTTAAGAAAAAAAACACATAAACATATATCCTAAACGTCTTAACTTTTGAACTAGAAGATAATAAAGTTTTCAAAAAAAAAAAGTTTTTCGGAAATATTAGGAATACTGATGTAAAACGTTTGTAAAAATTTCTACCAGTGGCGTTCGCGCAGGATTTGCATTTTATATATTTTTTGGAAAAAATAGTACACCACTGGATTTTTTCATGGAGGTATTTGTTTTTTGGATAGCCTGGTCAGTTTACATAAAAATTACCTCTTGTGTTTTTTTCGTAAAATGCATCCTTCTTGGTGAAAACAATTAAATTAAACGTAATTAATTTTGGGGTAATATCTTTAATATGTTAAGAAAATCCACTTGACCTGGATATATTCTTTTTTAAAAGGACACAAATCTAAATAACCTGAAATAAATTGTTTTTAAAACTTCAGTGTCAAAACAATGGTGTTTTAAACATTTAGCGTTTTATTTCTTCAAATTCTAGTTTGCCATTGAGCTTATTTAATTTTTTGTTTTTGAAATTCACTAAAAGCCAGACGTATTTATGAGGAAAGGTATCCAAATCGTACCTAGCCAGATAGCCGAACCTTTTCAAATATTCACAAAGGACTTGCTTTAAATAAAAAATTTTAAAACTTACTTTGAAGGGTAGATCTCACACTGTCAGAACCATAGATATACAAGCAAAGGGAGATAAAACTGTTTACAATTAAAAGCAATCAAACATTGAAATAGTGTCTACCTCTCTAGACCACTTGATGGTCAAACGTGCTTGATACACATGCATCCTTGCCAATTGTCCTTTATGGGCGAATTTTTAGGATATTGCTTTATTAATATTTTCTTTTTAAATTCTTAAAGAGATCATAGATCATAACATGTCGTTATGCAATAACTTAGTGGCAGCGACAGAAATATGTTTTTTAGTTGATTTTTATTTTGCTTTATTAATATTATTCTCAAAAATAATCATAACGGAATATTAACGGTCAAGATGGGCAACACTGCTTTTTGTAGTTTATTCATATTTTCGTACGCTACGGTCACGAAGGTCGTCGGTCAGCTAGTTGTAAATTTTTTATTTGTGTTGTGAGGCGGTGTTGCATTTCATTTAAACTAGCTCAGAGAGAGATTTGTGTTTTTAAAGTGCGGTTATAAGAGGGTTTTCTTAATATTTTATGTATTATTTTTAATAAACAGACTAGAAAATGGTTGTGAAGTGCCATATTTGTGGAAAACTGGATTCTCGTAACAAAAATCTTTCATTTCACAGGTAAGTTTAAACAGTTTTTTTATAAAACTTCACTTCATTGACGTGCAATACCATGGCGAACAAATAACATTTTGTTGTTAATACCTTTTATGTTATATTTTTATGCAGAATAACAACGATTATTTACTTATTTTAGCATAAAATTTGATTATATAACTAAGGAAAAAATTGTTTAATTATTTTATAATCGATTAAAAGTAACCATCAAGGTATAGTTTTTGTTATAAACTTTTTTATTAGATTAATATAGCATATGAACGATTTTAATTATAAAATATGTTTTAAGGTTTCCTGTTGACCCGGAGAGAAAAAAATTATGGTTTTCCCTACTTGGATTTGAAAAGAATATGCAGTTACCACAAATTGCCAAAATCTTTCAGATTATTTTGATCCTTGTGATATTATCACAAATAGAAATAAATAGTTAGTTAAATATTCTTGGATTAGATAAGAATGCTTAAATATTGTTACTGAATACAATAAATTATATGCAAAAAACAGTGATTTTTTTTCCTTTTCTTGTAATCAAAAAACATTAAAAACATAGAAGTTAAAAATACCTTTTTATTTTAAAAAAATGAAATTTATTCACAAGAAAGGGTCCTAAAAATAGATTTTTTATTTAAATCCAAATCCCAAATTTTAATTTTCCTAAAAACTTCCAATTATATTTTGATATTCGTACTGAACTAAACATTTTTTGGTCTATTAATTTCCTCCTCTCACTTTTACAAAATGGTATTGCATGCATTTTGGGATCTCATTAATGGACTTTAAGGGTGGCTGTCAGATGTCTGTTATTCTTTTATGACATAAAAGTAAATCTATAAAAATTGGTGGATAGCTATGAAGATAAAAACACGGCAATTTTCGATATAGTTAAAAAAACAGATTAAAACTTTTTTATTTTGTATGGTTAACGGTTAACAATGCCAGTTTTCAGAAGTGTCGCTTTATATCAAATAAATATATATATATACTCCATTGATCATTGTTTATATGATAAATAAAGTTTAATTATTGTATTGAACCAATAGGTTTTATTTACTTGCACGTTCCTCAAAAGAGCCCAAAAAAGTTGTCATGGCACTTTATTTGGACTGAGTCTCATAAAATAGCTATTTTTTGGATAATATACTAAAAAAATATATTTTAGTAATTTTCTATAGATAAATAGTTTTTGGAAACGAACTACGCCACTGGTGGCCCGCCACGTTTTGCTCTGCTAAACATTTGCGACGTTGCCTGCAGGGACTTTTTTTATCGGAAGTCCTTTTCTTACACATTATGAATGTTTGATACACAACAAACGCCAATTTATGAATGAACGGTTATATCTCCCTTTGCTTATATATCTATGGTCAGAACACATGAAATAGAAAAAGCATTGTTATAAAAAATCGATAAACATCCTCAGACAAGAACAAGAAAGATTACCAACGCTTTAAATATTTGTCATCAAATTTTTTGGCGATTATTGGTTGATTTTTTGTTGTATACATATCATATTCAAAGAATACAGGCGTTATATTTCAATTATTTTCCACAGCGTGTAAACGTCTTAGTGGTACCTTTACAAAGCAATTTTTTCCAGAAATGTCATTCAAAATTTTTATAACAATCATCTGCGGGCTAAAGATAGCCCTCATGCAATATTCAAAACCAATTCTCAACCGCAATTTTCGGTTAATGTATGGGCAGAAATTAATGATAACACAGGTCCACAAAAAAAAGTGGTGTGTGCTGGGTGTCGGACTAAGATTTTTCGGCGTTTTTTTTCCGCTGAACACGAATCTAAAGTCAAACTTGGGGGTCAAACAGCAAGAAATCAAGAAAAACTCAAAAAACCGATACGGTACATTTATCGGCAGAAACCTGCTACCACGGAATGTTTGGACTACGACTATATAAACTATAAGACATACAAAAAATTTCATAAAATAAAAAATAAAGCTTTCTAAATTGTCTATATAAAAAGTTATATAAACATTTTTGATAAGATAAATAATAAAGGAGGTATAAACGAAAATGTAATTTTGACAAAAAATTTCGGTCCTAAATATGTTTTTTTTATTGTTGTGTTTTGGTTTTTTTTCATTATCATCGCTCAAAATTTGCAGAAAAAATCCAAAAATAAAAACAAATAATTTTCAAATTTTTTCAGGCATACCTGGACCCCTGATCAGCCGGTCACAAAGTGTCACTTAAAAAGAAACCTTGTATTTTATTTATTTTAATAATTTATCATACTAATAATATAGGGTGAATTCAAGCTAAACCTTTCAGATATATGACAAAAAATATCGAAATGAGTCTCGATTCCCCTTTTTGTTTCACATTCTTGAGTGTTATGCGAGTCTTAATCTCGAATTCGAAATTTTGTCGAATGGCAAAACTTGGCAGTGTAAATGTGGATAATTCAACGGAACAAGGCTCTTAAAAAAAGCAAAAAGATAACATAACCCATAAAATTTCAATCGTTTACCCGTGATTTCGTGAGTTTGTGTATTAGTGATGTAACGAATATTTGCATTCGCATTCGTGGATATTCGCATATATTTGCATATTCGCATTCACAAAATTTCTGCGAATGTTTTGCGAATATGAATGTCAAAAAACAATTTGAAAATAATAGTAGGTTAATAAGATCCAAATCCATTCATTTCTATTTTTTTTTATTACAAGAAAAAGTAACTTAGGGTCGTAATCACATAATCAGTCTTCACTTTATCATTTGGTATTATTAATTTATTTACTTTACTTTGGGCAGTAAAGCTTAACAATTAAATTTTTATTAGAACTTATAAGACAAAAAATATATAATGCAATGTAAACAAACAAAAACAAATTTTTCTATGAAATTTGTTTTAAATTAATTTTTTAATATATATTATCATCTTTTTGAACAAAACTAAAAATAATAATCAAACATAGATACATTATTTTTCTACAATAAACTAATAATATAATTATGTTTCATAAGAATCATCAAATAAACACTTTAAACAAAAAAAACAAAATAATTTTTTTTACTTTAATAAAGCTTAAAGATTAAATTCTCATTAGAACCTGTAAAACAAAAATTAAATGCAATTTTATCAGTCTTTACATAACTTTTTAATGTTTAGATAATCATCATTTTCAATAAAACCAAAGAATATAATAATCAAACTAAAACTATATTCTTTTTTCAACAAAAACTGATTATTCGCATTCGCATTCGCGAATGTCGGTAGCAGATATTCGCATTCGCGAATGTTCAAAATATGTCATTCGCACTATTGTGTATTTCAAAACCCAGTGTTATTTTTAAAACAAGAATAAACAATATTTTAAGGAGAAACCTTTCTTTATCATTTATATTTAAAGATACCAAAAAAAGTGGATTATTATTGCTTTAAAAAAATCCTGACGAAGGGAAATAAAATTTAATTTTTTTAATTTAAAGTTTTCGCCGATAAAATCAACGTTTTTAATCGTTTTTTGCAAATAACTCGATAAGTATGCTTTTTATCAAAAAACTGTAAATAACAAAATTTTAGCTTTTGGAAAAACGAAATTTGTAATTGCTGTGGGACCAATACAAAATAAGTTGTAGTTTGTTAAATGTTAGCTATTATTTATTAAACACAACCCTTCAGAGTTTTAAAGGCAAATACCGCAAAATTTAAGTATTTTTCATATGTATGTATCATAAAAGTGGAGTAAGTTATAATTAAAATAAGATTAGACCAAAATTTTTTGAGTGCAAAAATCTTCGAAAACAACCCCCTACTTACCACCCTAGTTAAAATAATTCGTAGTTCTTTTTTAATTCTCTTTATCTATGTATTATAAATACATTCTAAAATTTTAACCGATTTAAATTGCCAAGTTTTAAAAAAATGTAGCTGAAAGTGAAAATCAAATTTCAGAATTTTAATAAAAAATTACCTTTTCATGAAAATAATCCGAAAAAAAGGGAGATACGTAAAAAATAGTAGGGTATTAAATTGTAGTTTTTTGAATTACAAATATATATATTTTTTTAATTTACTCTATGATAGAAATTAAGTGAGATATAAACGTTTTAAATCCGTGTATATAGACGAGCACTACCTTGTTTCAGCCCTTTAAACTCACCCCTTTAAAAAAGTAAGGGTTTTAAAGAATTTTAATATATAGGACCTTACAGCTCTTAAAAAAATCAACAAAATGGTTTTTAAAGAACATTTTATCACAAAAACTAAAGGAGTTATGCTTAAAAAAAACACATTTTTTTGGAGCATGCTAAAAGCGATTCGATGCATATTTAAAACAATCCGGGGTATTTTACTATTTTTTGCATTGTAATACTGTAAGGGATGGATTTTTAAGGATTAAAAAAATACAAAATTAAATTAGTAATACTTTTAGGCAGTAAACATTTTTTAAAAAATATTTAATCATAATAAGGGTTGATTTTTGTGGGCCAAAATATTTCAAATAATGTTTAAAAGAAACAAAATACTACTTTTTTAACTTATTTGAGTCAAATTTTACTTAACTTAAGCTTTAATGTAACGTTTTAGCAATAAAGGGTAGTTTTCACCCCAAAAAAATGAAAAGCGCCCATCGGCATAATACAGATTTTAAAGAGGAGGGTAAGTTAACCTAAATCCCAAATTTGTATGCAAATTTATGCATTTTAAAAAAATTGCGAGGTTTTGCACTTTTTTAACTTCGTTTTCTTTCTTTATATTGCTCGATATTGTGTATAAAAATAAATTAATATAATAAATTTTAAATCAGTAATTACCGATATTTTTTACAGTTCAAACAAAACAATAATCTTAAAAAAAAAGCTCAATCACGAACAAAAATTTATTTTTTGAATGGTTCCAATTAACAAATAAAGGCAGTGGAAGAGATTTTAGTCTTATTTTAACGGCTGTAGATAAAAACATGGGTTGGACTTATATATTTAACAAATCAAACTATAACCACAATATTAATATTTTTTAATTTATTATTTTATATTTTTTTTTAAGTGTTGCTCTAACTCAGATAACTTATACAAAATATCTTGATTTCCTTTATTACTTCTTGGATTAGTATAAACCTCCCGGACAATATGGTCGTTTAATTGTTTAATAATATTCTGCCCCTGTTGCCGACTTGCGTGTATTTTATCCAGCCACGACTCGTCCTCTTGGTGGAAAAGATTTTTGAACGCTTGCCAGGTCTATACACTTGTCTGTATTAGCTAGGAAAATATTGGTTTGTCCAAAAATATTCTTAAATGGTCTAGGCCAGGGTAATTTTACAATTTGTTTCAGAAAGGTCTCTGTTTTTACAATATATTTAACCATTTTTACTTGACGCAAAAATTTACTGTTTTTTTTAATGACCTCCATGTCTGTAACAATTAAACCAACTAACAGGTTGTTCAGAATAATTGTCATGCAGAAAATAAATGTGCCAACGATGATTCGTCCAAATACAGGATAGTCTTCGGGTTTAGAAGCGGGACCCTCGTATTGCCCAATGAAGAATAATAATGTATCAAATGTCCTTACAAAAACGTCACTTGTTGACTTGCTCCTTTCTTCACTTATGGGAAATAAAATAAAAAAACACAAAGCAAAAGAAAAGAGCTGCAGGGAGTAAAACATGGCATACTGGATGAAGTACTTCGTAGAGCTGAAAATAATCATGTACTTTGTGCAGCTGGGTAACTGACCCAACATTAAAAGAAATATTAGGGTTGATATTAGAACTGCTAGAACCATGGTAATTTCATTTTTGGTATACATATTTATATAACAAAAAACTAAATTTAATACTTCTATATAGTTCATAATATCACGTAAATATTTGGAACCATAAAGAAAGAACTGCGTTAATTCCTTAAGACTCTGTAAGACCACAAAAACCATAAACAAATAAAAAATGGCAGGATGAACATTGTTTATTTCAAGAGATACCATATAGATATATAAACTTAGTAAAAAAGTAGTGTAAAATGCTATGTTAATTTTAAAAAACTTGTCAATTTTCAACCATTTGGCGTAGATCAAAGAAATGACAGCGGGATGGTTCAAAAGATTAACTTTTTTTGGATCATTCGTTAAATATTCGAGAGCTTTAATTTCACAATAATTATTGCCTTCATCTAATATTAAACTTCTGTAACATACGGTGTTAGTATTGGCAACACATTCGTCCAAATGATTACTTAATGTTTTTTCACTTATCAGCTCCAATCTTGTTAACTTTTCTGTTTTACTAATAAGGGAAGCTCCTAATCGTAGTACCTGGAGAATATTTTCATCGAATTCGTTATTTCCATTATTTTTTAGGTATAAATCAAGAATACTATTTAACACTTTTCTATCAATCGAAAGTTTTAGATTATGCTTGAGTATTTCTAGTTGACTTACTAATAAATACAAAACATGTCTGAACTGATCAATTTTATTGACACTGTACTTTTCAACTATGTTTCTTAGTGCTTCTAAAATATCTTTTTCTCCAATCTTGTTAAACCTGTGTTGTAAAAGAACAGCTAAAAAAGGGTAATAACATAATTTTACTGATATTTGGAAGACATCGAGGTTGTTATAGAATCTATGTTTCTTGGTAATTTCAGCGCTGTTGTCAAGCAAATGTATAATACTTTTGACAAAGCCTTTCTGGCAAAATACTTTCAACATGGTAGTGTTCATAATATCCTTATCGTTCGATTGTGTTAAAGATATATTTCTTTTATACTCAATATAACCTTTTAAAAGGCACAGTTGAAGCATCGTACCACTAGTATTGCATTCATTGTCTCCATCTATATCATTGGAGAATTGTTTTATATTTTCGTTGTTAAATCGCAGGAATTGTTCTTCATCCCCACTCTTGAGATAACTAAATAAAATATTTTTAGGTAAATTGACTAGAGAAGATGGGGTAAGGAAATGAATGCCTATTTCGTGTTCTGTAAGGAGTTCTCTTGCGGATTTACCGCTGTATGAATCTTTGCACGTATCCAAGTCAATAAATTCTTGTTTTAAGAGAAAATCTATTACTTTAGTTAACATAAACCGAATCGCTATAATCAGGGGAGTCTCATTCCAAATATTAATGTGATTGTAGTCAATGCCAGCGTTAACAAGTATCTCGGCACATTCTACTAATTCTGCTTGTTCTTGGGGTATAACGCGACAAATTCTACTTTTATATCCATTTGATAAGTCAACATTAAAAGGTTCTGTGCGTTTTCCATATTTTAGTAAGACATGTAGAGCGTTTTCAGAAAATACAGAAAGAGCATTTACTCTATTAAGACGTATATTTCCGCAAATGATCCTTAGTTTTTCTAAATTGATATTGCGAGCAGCAAAATGAATTGGTTCCCAGTAATACCAATGTTCTTCCATAAAATTTAGGTAAAAAAAATGCTCTAAAACATGTTTATAAACTATCTCAAAAGTTTTTACTGAAACTTTTGAATTTTCACAAGCGATTGTGATAATATTTCTTGAATTGTATTGATTATGTTTCTCCATGAATGATTCTTCAGTGAATTGGGACAGTAATGTAGCCAGTTCTTCTTTGTTACTTTCCACTGCTTGTAGAAGAATATTAACGTCCTCAGTGGTATATTGAGGTAGATTAATATTGTCGTTAGCATCATGGACTTCAACTTCTGTCAGTTCATTTTCGGAATCCTGATTAGAGGAAGTACGGTTTTCAAGATTGTGCGGTAGTAGTTCATATGATTCATATATTTTCGACATGGTTTGATGGATATTTGATACTTTTTGTTTATTTGTTTACCTAAAAATAAACTTTTTAATAATTAAATAAAATTATAGTACATTGTTTAATTGGTAAAAAACATATAAACCATTTTAACAAATTTTAATAAAATAAAATTTATATATACAGGGTGATTCACGTTGAGTGTCCTATTAAAAGTTCTGGGGAACCAAAAAAAAGCACTTTTTGTCATTTGGCACATATATATATATATATATATATATATATATATATATATATATATATATATATATATATATATATATATATATATATATATATATATATATATATATATATATATATATATATATATATATATATTTGTTTCGAACTCTTACAAAAGTGTAGTACTGATAGCTATACTGTTCTACATTATTATAAGAATTTCAAAAATTACTTGTAGACCCCTATATTATAATTGTTTGTTGTATAGCCTAATAAAACAAAAACACTCTCTTGCTACTTTCAAAATATAGGAAAAATTAGTGTTTAAAACCGATAAC